>VURO01020568.1:22242-32990 GCA_015108175.1 Pelvicachromis taeniatus
GTCAAGAGTGAAGGCAAACACGATGATTGCCACTGTGCTCACCCCGCCAGTCACATATTCCTCCTCATCCCTGCAGCAATCTGGGTTAGTAATGATGTTTCTCGCTGCCACAGCGTGGAAGTAGTGACATTAATGGGCAGCAGCAAACAGTAATGAGTCGTTAAAAGAGAGATTTGGACCTTTACTGATCCGTTTCCATACCAACTGTCTTGGCTGTGGGGATTGGATCCTTTCAGTGTTTGGGAGCGGGGGGTGTAATGGGATTTGAGGAAGTGCTTGTGGGAAGAACCTCAACACACAAACACACATATAAAATATACTGTATGTTGACTGTGTGTGTGTGTGCGTGCGTGCTTGTTTTAAGGTAATCTTCAAAGCTTAGAGTAGAAATCCTCCCTGACAGGCGGAGAGAGCAGAGAGCCTGCAGCGATTTTAATTTGTTGTGATTTCTTATTTTCTTTTCCGCTTCCTCTTTCTTCTTGCCTTTTGTTCTGGACACATGCACAAACAGCCAAGGATGGGGAGAAATACTGGTGCTGAGACGAGTGTTGCCGTGACAACCAGGCGTTTGCAAAAAAAATCAGCATGATGCCAACTCTCATACAGGATCGCATATGGGAAGACAAAGACGGTGGCAGAAGCCATCCTCGCGTGTGTTTAAAGAAGATATTGCTTTTATATTACACTGGTTCCTCCATGTTGTTTACACGGACAGGATGCAATAAACAGAAAATGATAAATGAGAGAAATGAGGGGGAAAAGAGAAGGAGAGATAACATGGGGAGAGACAGATGACGATTACGATAAGAGAAATTGGATTTGGCTGAAAGATAGCAAAGTGTTATCACTGAACAGCAACATCAAAGCAATCGTTGGCTGGGAAAACTATGAAACTTTAAAGAAAAAAAGTTAATTTCATAAGTAATCTCCCAGCCTGGGGCTCATGGGTAAAACAAAACTCTATGAAGTAGATGAATTTAGCTAATCTCTTTCCCACAGCTTCAGGGGGATCACAGAGGCTCAGGGATAGAAAATCACCCAAGTGCCTGATTTGGTGCTGAAATTTCATGAAAAAGAGACATCCCATGGCTTTGGTTCGGTTTTGCCCTTCTTTTGAATCAGGATCCAAGAGGAACTGTAGTCTGACGATGAGAAGAAAGGTTGAAAATAATGACTGGCAGCTGTCTCCTGTTCACATGTTTTCTGGTCTTTGTGGATGAAAAGCGACATAGCTGATGTTGCATCAATGCGCAGCGCTGACGAAGCAGACTGGAGCGATGATGGATGGTGTGTGTGAGGCCAGACGCTAAATGTTGGTTTGAGAAAAAGCCTTCAGTTTAGAGCTGAAAGGATGAGTCAATGAATAATATCCCATCAGAATAATTGATGGATGGCCAAGAAATGTTGTTGAGGTTTGCAGCGCTACCACATAGACTGTACAAGAAAGATGGATGTAGCCACAGTGCAACCTCTGGGACCATGATTTCAAAAACTATCATGGAAGATGTTGTTTTTATAGACTTCTATTCAATTAGACTGCTTTTTTTTTTTTTTTTTAACTAATCGCCCCCTATAAAGAAAACAGTTTTAAGGGACCTCAGCACTGGGTTTTTACTTTTCCAAATATCTAGTACAAGTTGCTCTACAGACAGTCGTCTCAGTTGGTTTCCAGAAAACTCAGATTAGCTTTTGTTTATGGTAAAAACTTGATCCAATCTCCTTCCGAACCAACTAATGAGTGCACACTGCAAGTTTAAGCTAAAAGCCTTCAAAATGATGATAACCCCATCAGCCTCATGAAGCCTAATTGTTTACATGCAAAAGTAAAATTGTGGACAGGATAAACACAAATAGCATTTTGCATCATAACGTTTTATTCCAGAATATTCTGTTACAGCACTTAATGTTTGCGGTGTCTCCCTGATGTGTTATACCCGCACACAGAGTTGAAGTTGTGCATGCTTCACAGACCACCTACCCCTACTGCTGTTGTAGATAAAATCAGATTTCCAGAACAGATCTGGCACAGTGGAGGTAATTTACATTTGCTTTGTCCCTTATATCATTTGATCATTTACATTTCCCTTTTCTCAAAGCCTAAATATTGGTCAAATCTAGCATCACAGTCAGTATAGAAGCAAGTTTCAGCTTTACGTTAAGCAGACCCTTGTTGTAATTGCTTTTCTGTGTATCTGATAAGTTTAAGACTCACAAACTGGAAAAAGCTGAGCAGATCACTTCTGCCCAGCAGTGCGGCGCAGTCCAACTGCTGAGTGAAGACAAACTGTCCTGGCAGCTCGCTCTGTTTTATCCCTTCTGATGTGAAATGCTTCTTCCTGGATCAGCTTCAAATGCAGCATTCTGAAGCAACACACTCAGACAATTTTACCGACAACAAATCAAAACGTGCATTATTTTTTTGGAACACTTTTTGCCGCCGTCAGCCAAAATCCGCAAAGCTGATAATGTTTTATTAGCTTTACAAACAGGAGCTGCTGCAATAACACAGAAATAGTAGAGAAAAAAAAAGTATTTTCCAGCTACAGTTTAAATAATTGAAGAAGAGCACCTTTCATGCACAAACAGGGACATGGCCTCATGTGGCTCACTATTGAAACTGTATATTTATAGAGGAATGACTCATGAGTGTCTGGGTGAGGGGTTTATCTAAAACCAGCTTTGAGAAAACTGCTTCAGTGCTTACAGTGATAGATTGTCCAAATCACTGGATCAGCTTTGCAAATATTTTCATATTTTTCCATTGTTTTCAGTGATGATGATGATGGTAGAGCTCTAACATGTTGGTCCAAGTTCAAAGCAGACGATCAATGACAGCTTGAGTTGTGCTTAAATGCCTTTGCTCATTTATTGAGTTAAACAAAATGTCACAATTCTGTATATATTTGAAGATTTTTATGGTTATGAACTCCTGAGTCGTTTCAGCCACATACAAGTTGTAAACTGGTGTTTAGAGACCAAAAACAGTCTTTATGTTTCTATCCACAAGGCTTAATTCCATTATGTGTATTAGTTTAAACTTTTACTCCTGTAATATATAAAAGCAGAATGATTTCGGGTCCCAGTTTAGTCTCAAACTGCTGTGCTCTCTAATTGCAAACTTTATATCATTTAAAGAAAAGATTATCATCTTTTTAAGTCAAAGACGCAGCCACTTAATAAACTGAAAAAAAAATATGAATGCGAGCAATGAAGTAATTTAAAACTCAGTTAAAACATCAAACATAACAAGGTCTATTCATGTAATCCAAACTAAGCTTTCAGGTAGGCTAAAGCCATTACAACCAGGAATATCTGGATAAACTGATCACGTGTTTCAAGATTTTTACCCCCTATGCTGCTGAACAAACAGTAAATACAAACACAAAACACATACTGTCTGCATTTGCAACAAATAATATGGCTTTATAGTAGCAATGCTTATCAAGTTCAAATTTTATTCGTCACATCAAAGTCATACTGCAGACGTAGCTGCTTATGGACATTGGTTTAAATGTTGTGTATTTTCTATCATTCCGTGTTTGTTCCATGATGGCCAGTTTCTCAGTTTGTGTTTTTAAACTCATCCGGCCATAAGACAGACGAGCATGTGCCAAGAGGAGGCGTTGGTATTCCATCTGTCCATCCACATTCACAAGTATCACTGCTCTTCCTAGAGCATTTGCACACAGTTCACCTAATGGGCCTTTGTACAAATTGTGCCCCAGATCAAGTTCACATTTATTGCTTTATGGGCACTTTTCCATTTTTGCAGGATGATCTTCACGGACACTAATACTTTCACCAGATTCTCTCTCATGATGTACTGAACAATATTCCATTCAAACCCTTTTATTAACATATTAACATAAGATTCTCAATGCACAAATTGATAAAGAACTTTATGAAGAACTGAGTGATGTAATAGCTTGAATCCTACTCTATCCGGCATCCTGTTATATGAATCTTTTTTCACATGATCATACAAGGAATGGTCCTATTGGTTGACTCCCACATTAAGACGGTGCAGAGAGAGCCTTCCGGTGGAATTCTCATTAGTTTGTGCAATAGAGCTAACCCCTTTTTTCTGTACCTCACACATTACAATAATCTGTGATTTATGCACAATATTGAGCTAGATGATCTACCGTCACTGACGTTCAGGTTTTATCTTCATGAAAGGTGAGTGAAGCTATGACATCATGAGTGCAGTGGGTTACTCGACTGATGGCAGTCCCTGGTGTAAAATTGCTGCTTGAAACACATTACTAACTAGCTGCGAAGCAAAACATGTTCTGCTGACCTGAGAAGAGCCAAGCTCCTAATAAAGACTAATAAGTGAGTTAAGTCCCGTCTAAGCAATTTGCTCAGTGTGCTGCACATTGTGGCTGCTAGTAAATGTCCCAGGCTCTGTTTTGTAGGTAATGCTCAATGTGTTTACCACCCCATCATAAGTCAATCTGCTTTGTTTCAAGTGGCATCTCAAAATTAATATAGGATTAACTCAATTTGGTGAATTTCCTTGACATATAAGGGTCTCTGGTTGTCATATCACTACTAATATTATTCTGTGTCCATTTGCCCCCTTTAAGATGTTAAAAAGCCGTCATCAATCATGCCTAAGTGACGTGGCTTACTCAGAAATGCATTCATTTTCATACATTTTAAAGGTCACTTGGAGAGTATTTGAAAAAAAAAAATGTTCTGCTTAAACCTGCTACAGCTCGAGACCAACGACAAAGACTGAAGTTACATTCAGTTCAGTAATTCACCCTGACAAAAAAAATGTGTCCGCGCGTGTGTGAGCGCGACATGCTCGTGGCATCAAGTTTTTGCAGAGCTCAACATTATTTCGCCCAGAATAGGATCAGTGTGTGTGTGTGTGTGCATCTCTGTGTGTTTCATTCCGTTTATAGTGCCGCACCCTGCCTTCTGTGCGTAAAAGCCACCACGTAGTCGACATCATCGTCATCATCATCACCACACACCACGTTTCTTCCAGCAGCGGGACGAGCCGGAGGATAACGGTTCACCTCACGGGCAGGTTGGGCACAGAGATGGGAGAGGAGCGGCGGCTTTTCTGGCTATGACACGGACACAGCGGGCGGGAAGGATGGCTCTCACCAGCCGGGAAATGTTGTTCTTGATCGGAACCGCCTGTTTTTGGCTGCCGCTGTTAGCCGAGGTATGTACTGTCTCCTGCCTGCTGCTGATGAGGATGCGTTTTTTCTTTATAGTGCAATGTGCCCTGATTTATTTCTTTTCTTTTGTGTGTCTCTGTGTGCTTTCCTTTTTTTTAATATAGCTATGTCCCGTGACGGTCACGCTTTGCTGACCTCTGCTGCATTTCATTAAAAAACCCCAAACCCTAATTAGTCCGACAGCCTGGTTAAACTGACAGTTGTATTGATAAGCCTGTAGAAGAATTCAGGGCTGTGCCGCCACGTTGTGAGGTCTGGACCACAGAAAGGATGCGTTCATGTTTTTTCTGTCTGGGTTGCACTTCCAACAATGCAAGTGCAGGTCAGAAATTTAAAGAGCACCACATTTTAGCCAATTAATGGTGGCATGAAGGTACACTGCCCAATTAAGCGGAGTCGACATCGTCGCACACACCCATTCGTGCTGGGTGACAAACACAACCCCTCCACCTTCCTCTCCTTTCTCCTCACCCTCTCCCTCCACCCCCGCGGCAGGATATCATGAGAGGAACCCGTCGGTGCCTCTTCTGCCCCCGCGGTGTTTGGGGAACGGACCCAGCACGGGCTGTTAAAGCTGTCACTGCACGTCAGCGCAGACATGTGAAAATCGAAACGCGAGGAAGCAGGTGTTTCTGTGATGCACGGGTCAAAACCCGCGTTTCTGTAGCAACTGGGAGTCAGGTTCACTCATTTGTTCTGTGTGTTGCAGAAGCAACGCAGTCCATTAATGATCAATCAATCAATTAATCGTCACACTCGCCCAGTTTTCCTTTCACTGCAGTTGGAGTGTGTTGCGTTAATGTGCAGCATATAAGCCGAGTAGCCAGTGTAGAAGTCATTAGTGGAGTACAGCGGTGTGCAGGATTTAATTAAACCCACTAACACTGAAAGCAGCCGAGCACACCGAGCACGCTGCAGATGAATTCCTAATTTTTCATCTTTATTAGACAGTTTGTTCCCCCCTGGCAGGAATTCTTGGAACTCAGAAGCTCTTCATTTTGTTGCAAACATGTGAACAAAACAGAAAATTAATCTCTATACCCTGCAAACTGCTTCCCTCTGGCTCAGTGTGAAGACTGAAGTACTTGTATGTAAACAATAGGCAGAAACCAGCCTGCCTATTCTGCATCACAGAATACAGTTTTTTTTTTGTCAGCTTCATTTAATGAAGAGCCATTATAGTTAAGATTTACAAACATAGATGATACCATTAATACTATAGCAGCATAATGCTAAATAAAATAGATGTTTATGCAGATTATGAGCTCTTATTAGAAGTTACAATATCAAATTTAATGGGATTTGTGATGAAATTGCTTTATGATTTACTTCTGCCAAGGAGGTTATTTGATGTTTTGGTTTTTCAGCAGGATTACTTAAAAAGTAAGGGATGGTTGAACAATATTTTATCACGGAAACTGAAGAACACGAAAACACTCTCACTGTGGAAGAAAAGTGGGAGCTTAAATTGAACGTGGTCACTGAGGACATGTGCATGAATAGCAACAAAGCTGTTTGTAGTCATCTATGGAATCTAAGGAATTTGATTGGAAGATTCGAATGAGGGTTTTTTTTTAGGTCCAATGTTTGCGTCACTTTTGTGACAGAACTGCAGATTCACGAATGATCATTTGCATGTCTTCAGGGACAACAGTCCTGCAGGGATACTGGTTGGATAAAAGAGTGGAGGAAAAACCGTTGAGTATTGAGTATAGGTGGTGTTTTCAGTTGGAGGACCTCCTCAGAACGCTTTAGGATAAGACCGCACTCTCGTGTTCTTTACCAAGAAGATCATAACTGTTAACTGGATCATCACCACTAACACAAATCCACTTTGCCTGGAACAAATATGCATAATGGAGTGCACGTTAGCAAAGCTGCAAATTAGTATGGATACATTCATAATGTATAGAGACGTAATGGACTTGAACCCTTTACCCCTCAACTGTCAAGGAACGTTCAGCCATCATTTGTCCAATGTTCAGTGTTCTGTGCAAGATTTAAATAAGTTAATAATAAAAAGTTGTAGACTGTTTTACTTGAGTTCTTGTTTCTTACCAGAGGTGTGGCTTGATCCACAAGTGATTAACTTCTGCATTTAATCTGGATCTGAAGCATTTTTTTTTCCACTATAGTCATAATATTCTCCAAAAAAAAAGTAATAAACTAACCTGGATCCAAAGACTCAATGAATGTTTGATGTGAGATGACTTTTCAGCCTCGGTGGAAGTATGCTCATGTATTAGAATCAGATTTACTTGTGCAAACTTTGCATAAAGTTCAACTTTAGTATACGTGGACATGCAACTACAAAGTATTTTAAAAATCCTAAACTTAGAGTTCAACCAAGAGATTTGTAGGGCAAAAATAGATGATCTTATAAAACTATTACCATCTCATAAATCAGCTAGGATGTCTGTATATATCAGCTGAACCGCCATATAATTCGATGATTATATAGATTTTGCTAAAGCTAAACGTTTGAGGTTATTGTAGTGAAGATTTTTTTAATAACCAAGATATCTTTGTTTGACTTGCACAAAGGGGGGAGTAAAAAAAAATAACCTATTTTGCCAAATTGTCATATTAAACATCAGCATTAACCCTCAATTTAACAGTCAGGCCAGTTAGCGGAGAAGAGTCCCCCTAATCCTGCTCTGCTGGTTATAAACTACCCCTGTCTGCAGCCGGTTTGCTGTCACACCTGATAAATACTTTCACTTTTCTTATCTGTGCCTGACAATCATTGTGTCACTATGCTTTCAGCACCACCGTCAAGTCTTCTGCAGGTCCCCAGGCTCCCTTGTAATAACACGTAAAAGGAAATGCCAAATAAAATCACTTCACCCTTTAAAAGGTTTTGACCCTTTGAAGGTTTCGCATCATAAAAGTGACAAAAATCATCATTAATATCCCGAAACCTTACCAGCACGAGCGTTATCATGTATGACTATGAGCAACTTCCTGTCTCAGCGTTGAAGTGGTCTCGCTTATTTATTTGTTGCCCTTCCATCTGGTGTCGTGCGTCTGTTTGCATGGCCAAACACTGGACGCAGGTGCAAGAGCGTCAAAGCAGATTAGTACGGTAATTGAGCCGTGTGACTGACATGAGCGGAGATATCGGCACCTGTGTCTGCTATCACAGGTCGCCTGTTCCTGATGTAATACCATTAGGCTGAGTCTTCTGGGAGGCGTTTGCGTGTTGGGTTCGCGCGTGTGCGGTGGCCAGAAACGGCTACAGGAAGCAGAACTCACCTGTGTGACGGTGAAATGTGTTGCATATCGCTTGCCCTCTCAGCAGAGCAGACGGGCTGTGTGTTACTTAATGTGCATCTGATATCTGAAATGAAATAAACGCTGCCATATAAAATCTGATGCTGTCTAGTACTGGCTGTGTGTATTTGCAGTTACTGTGCTGAACTCTCATCCAAGGGTCGCTTATACTTATACTTCAAGTGGTGAGAATTACCGTCAGGGAGTAAACTCATTAATACGTGCATCGAAAAGTACATCGAGATGACTTCGTGTTCAAGAATAAGTACCAACAAACTAGAATACTTTAGGGGAAAATGTTCGAACCTGCATGTAAAGTTGTACAAAAACGAAATATATGTAGTACTCGAGGGATTTGTGGAAGAATGAGTCAGATTCCCCGTGTGCAGTAAACCATTAAACGGGACCTTTTCTGCTCATCTACAGCTCTGTTTTTTTTATTCCAGTACTCAATGAGAATGGCTTTGCATGATTCACAGATCAAAATAATCCTTATTTATCTTATTCTGGGCCTTGGTGCACCCCCTCAGTTCATCCTCTGTCTGAAATAGAGAGTTTCAGCTTCTCTCTCTTTCAGTTAACTTTTATTCTGAGTGGCTGTCCCTCACAATCAATAGGTCTGAACAGCAGGTGAGCAGGGCACCTGTGCTTCAGATATAGCTGCTCCTTGTGATGTCTTATAGAGCCATGTTTAACACGAGCATCCACCATTGTAGCAATGTATATAAGACATGAAAAGAAACTAAATTATCTCAAATATACACCTTATAGATAGAAAATGACCTGTCTTCTTTTCTAACAATGGCCACAGTTGCTTTTGTGCTCATTGATTATAATTGTAGAGACGATCTTGAGACCTTACGAACTCCCTGTCCATTAAATTTGTTTCTAATTAGATTCAATGAAAGGATTTTTTCCCCTTTTTTGTGGGTGTTAAGGTGCTATTATTGAGCTGCAGTCCAGCTGTTTTGGTGCTTTCACAGTCGCTTTTTGCAATTCATAATTATGACGAGTCAGATACGGCCTGTAACTAATCATCACGCATATTTAACAATGTTGTTTACGCGTCACGACTCAGTAAAGTTCAGACTTTGTGGTGGGAAGTGAATCACGCGCTGGTGGCCTAATTTCCACCAGTTTTCAATCAAATCTACTTAGAAGTTTCTGGTATATTAGCACAATCTTCTTTGTCTTTTTATGTTTGCTTTTAAATGAATTTCATGTTTTTCTTTAAGCAGAAACGAATGGATGGACACCAAGATGAAATTCTGGTCCTTTGTCTCACTCTGTCTTTCTCTTGTGCATGCAGGTGGTGGCTGAAGACAGCTACTTAAACGAGGTGCAGAACTCAGGTAGGCGAGAGGTGACGCTCTCATCCTCTCTCTGTGCGTTTACTTTCTCCTCCCATCTGTCCTCTCCTCCTACACCATCTCTCTCCTTTATGCTCTTTTCTCCATTCCCTCCAGTTTAACCCACATTCTGACTCAGACTCTCGCAAAGCCCCTCCCACTCTTTCCTACCTCTCCTCTCCCCCTCATCCTGGCCTGCACCCCTCTGCCTTTCATTTTCCTCTTCTTTCTTTCTCTGCATCCCTGAGAGGAGTGAAGGGCATGATGAAGATAGGAGGGGGGGGGGTTGGGGCAAAGAACTCCTCCCTCTTGTCTCATTTCCAGTGCGGTGAAATATCTGCGCTTTAACACTCGCTACACACTGACAGACAAGCGCCCATGCAGTCAGAAACACACCATTCATCATGTGGAATCCAAATTGTGCCTTTTAAACAATACTGAGCACCTGCATAAATTCATATGCTGCTAAAATCGCCTCTTTTTATTGGATGGAAATGAGGATAAATGGTGTAAACGCAAATTTCCTGGCTTTCCAGATTTATTAGAGTGTGTTTTGTGTAGAGGATGTTGTTGCTACACACCCACCCCCCATACAGCCAGCCTCCGACTGTGAACCGTGTCAAATACTCATTGTGGCTGGGAAACGGATTATGGGAGAAGGGAGACTGAGTGTTCCCATGGCGATGGGTAGAGTGCGGTTGTCGTGGCAATGAGGAGGGTGTCGAGTATTGTGTGAAATGCATTAAAAAGCTGAGTGAAATATTAAAGTGGTGAAAAAAAGAAATAAGGGGAGAATTTCGGGATCATATTGAGAAATGTAAAATAAAAATAAATGTTAGTTTTGAGCCATACTGAAAATGTTGCTTTTGTTAAGTTACGTGACGCTTTTTTTTTTTTTTTTTTTTTTTTTTAATTTTTTATAAATTTA
>VURO01020568.1:34823-52072 GCA_015108175.1 Pelvicachromis taeniatus
ATCTAGATTTTTTTTTTTTTTTTTTTTTTTTTTTTTAAACTTGTCAAAACCAGATTTATTTCTTCCCCCTCGTTTGCTTTATATTTTGTTTCCAAGGAGCCAATCTTTCTTGTCATTTTTAAAGTGGTCTGCAGCAACAGTTCTCCAGGGTTTCAGAAGATGACTGGAAGATTTTTCACTCATTTTTACGTTGTGTTGTGTCAGTTTGACGAGGAGCTGAAATACTTTAGAATCGTTGATCTGTTTTTCTCAATATGATTTCTAGCTAATTAACAGCAAAAAGAATCCAAACAAAACTGAAAAATATCTGTACTTGGATAGGTGATTGGCAAATTTAGCAAGAAAACCTCACATATTCACATCATCTCACTTATAAATATCTTTTAAAGGCCTTACAAAACGTCATTCGTCATATTGGACAAATGCCTTTAAATGTAAGAGACTTGACTTTTAACCTGCAAAGATTCAATCAAAAGAATGTATTTGATTCAAAGGGTGAGTCTCTGAAGCCCAGCTGAGTCGATTTCACCAACAGGAACTATTATCATTGGATCCAAGTTAGAGCCAAATTCATTGTCGCAGGGATTAAAGTACGGATAGAGGCCCTCGGTAAATAAACACTCAGTGAAAGAGTAAATAAGTGTTGCCGCCTCCGCGTCCCAGAACGATATTTGACCTCTGTCGTAATCCACAAAAACCCCGATCCGCTTCACTTTCCCAAAGTGTACCGGCTCATCCGGAGAGTTGAAGGTTTCAAACTTATTTTCCAGGAACCACATGGCCCACAGCCCACTGTGCGAATCCCGACTGAGTGACCCTCTCCTCTGGACCGACGCAGCGGCCATACCCAGACACCACTCGGTCTTCTCACCCACGTAAACCTCGAAGTAAACCTTACGGGATGAGAAGCTTCTGTTTCCCAGAACTGCAAGATGCTCAGTGAACATGCTTGGGTTCAGGTTTTGGTTTGCCCACCAATCTGAGCGCATGCTGTATTTTACTTGTTTCAAGTCGTCTGATATCACGAGCAGAGGGTGAGCCGTGTCCGGATCGAGCAAGACGTTCACTTCGTACTGCTGCATATATCTGAGCGTGGCTTTATTTGACACGTCTGAGCCGTCGCACAGTTTCCGTATGTCTGTGTTCATTTTACTGAGCACTGCTCGCAGCTGGGAGACGGAGTTTCTCAAAGACTCGCCTACGTGCTGTATCTCCAGGTGTTGGTTAAAGCTGAGCTTGGACAGATCCATTGTGTGAGGAAGGACAGAGGAGCTTGGGTAGCGCCGGAGAAAATGGAGCAGATCTTTAGTCTGCTTTAGCTCAGTCAGCTTCACACATGTCAGCTGCAGCTCTGCGATCTCCTTCTCCATATCACTAATTACCCCTCCTGCTTCTTGTTCTACAGTTTTTTGCTTATCCTCGATGACCCTGATGAGCTCCGCCTGACTCTTTTGAATCTCAGACACCAGGTCTGTTAGGTCCTGCACGCCGCTGGCAATCGCCTCTTCAGTTTCTGTCTTACTAAGCTTTACTGATTCTCTTACTTTTATCGCCTTCTGGAGTCTTTCCTGGATCATCTTCTGCACTTCACCCTCAGTGTGCTCCAGCAGGATCTTCTTCTCATCGTACGCCCGCTGCACAGGAACAACGGAGTGCTCCTTGTGGCAGGAGCTGGAGCAGACGTCACACAGCAGAGCGCTGTCATCTCTGCAGAACCACGTCAGCAGCTTGTTATGCTCCTCACAGATCCGCCCCTCCAGGCTCGCCGCAGGTTCAACCAACGTGTGCTTCTTCAGTCCAGGGGCAAGGCGATGAGGCGCCAGATGAACGTCGCAGTATGAAGTCTGACACTCCACACATGATTTAACTGCTTCTTGCACAGTGTCGGTACAAATGCCACATAGCACCACAGCGTCAGGGTTGGCCTGCTGTGGATGAGTACTCTGGGTGTCAAAGTCTTTAGCTTTATTTGACCAGAAGTTTAACACGAGCTCTGATATGAAAGTGTTGACCTTGAGATCCGGTCTGATTTCAAAAGTGTGCTTACACATGGGACACTGACATGCTTGCGCATCGTTCCAGTAGGTTGTGATACAGGACATGCAGAAGTTGTGTCCACACGGAGTGGAAACTGGGCGAGTGAAGACATCCAGGCAGATGGGACACAGAAACTGGTCCTCAGAGAAGAGACTGCTGCCAGATGCCATTTCTAAGAACACAGACAAACACTATTAAATCTAGGCCAACATTCAGATTAGCTGCTTTAGCTAAAATAAGTTCATGAGCTGTTCTGGAGCTTTTACCAGCAGCTGTCACTGCATTTTTATTGGACGTTACATTTTTGCCCAGCTCTTTAAAACAACCCCTTAGAGTTTTCTTATAGACGCACAAAGCTCATCTTTGCATTTAGTGCTGTAATTATTTAACACTGATTTTAACCATCAAAGTTTAAACTTGAATGGCGGATTCCGCTCTGTTGTTTTCAGGCTGCAGAACAGGACGCGACCTGTGTGATCACCTTAATGAGCTCAGTATTGCCTGGGGACAAATTATTCCTGCTTCAGCCGGCATCGTCCTGATAACATTCAAATCAGTTCATAACCACATAGTCTGCACTTGAACCACAAGCACACATTTTAGAAAACACAAAGCGAGGACAACAAAAAGGAGCATGCGGCTAACAGTGTGTGGAGCGGCTTTGGAGTAATGTGGAGGAGGCTACACAAATATAAATCAGTTTTAAACAAATGTATTAATTATGATGTATTATTATAGGATAGGTGTAGTTAAACAACTATAGATCACTGTGTAAAAAGGTGTACATACTAACATAACACAGGAATGTGCGTTAGATACTTATACACGTTTATTTATAGTATATGTGTATATTTTAGATTGTAGATATACACATGATGGGTAGGAATTAATACACATTTGTTTCCTTTGGACTGGATTTGTTTTTCCACATGATGTCAATGACTTTTACTTATTTATACTGACTTATATGATCTAAGTGAAGATTTGATAGCTTAAGTGGATTAAGTGCATTAAGTGGAACTTCTGGTTTCTTGACCGTCATTATTTGTTTATTTTTAAAGCACATGCGATCATATTTGGAAGTTAGTTAATGCTTGCACTTATTTGGTTGGATGGTTATCAAGCTGCATGTATAAGTCACATTGAAATTAAATAGGATGCTGATTTTGGCAACCGAACAACAGGCTTGAAACAAAATGTACCTACTGGGGAAAATAAACAGTCGATTCCTTTTCTTCTTATATCTCAGTGCTGAATAAGGACAAACCCACCTGTCAATCAAAGGGCTTACACCCCTTATAATCAGGTTGATGGAGGGGAGGGTTCCCTTTCCCCTGGTCTACAAGTCCCTGCCTTTGCTAAAAAAAATGTAAATTTCCAGTGGGGTTAAAGTAAAATTGACTTTCCCTTTCAGTCTGAGAAGAGAAGAATCTAGCAGAAAGGATGATCTCAGTTGAATGAATATATAATGAGTATCAGAATTTTTTACACAGGTGAGGTCGTCTTATATCGCTGAACCGGGGCGGCGGTCTCACATCCTGCAGTTAGAAACCCTCACTTTCAGGACGTCTGTGAAGGAAAGTTATGTGCATGGATTGTTGGCTTTGCAGTTGATGGTGCAGTTGCGGTGATGGTTTGATCGCAGCCACATTTCTGCGTTACATCATCCCTAATCTAACCGTCATTTAGTGCACCGTTCACATTTAGAACTTGCAGTCCATGATGTCGTCACATTAGAGAGCCGAGTAATTTTCACACATTTATTAACTTTGAAACTCAAGAAGGCTGCTGTTGATCTCAGTAAACGAAGTTTGCCTCTTTCTCAGTCTGGTTAAAAGAGGGTTTACGTGCTATAGATGACAGATTTCCTCTACAGGAAAAAATTATATCAGTAAAGCGGAGTGCTTGGTTGAGAAATCTGCTGTGACACAATATCATATTTTGTTTTGTTTGTTAATTGCCACAGCTGGACAAATAGTGCAAAGTAAAAGAGGGGCTCAAATCTGTCAAACTAAACTGTTTGTATTGCATCGTTTTCTTGGCTGATCAATCTGAGACTGAGAAGATTACACATTTTAGTTTCACTTAGAAACTAAGTGACGCAGCACAGTGTACGCTGTTGTTGTATGTTTAGGTTCTGAACTTCTATAGTTAAAATTCAGAATTATTCTAAAAACATTACATTGACAAAAGAATACATTTTAAAAATGCTCTAATTTAAAAACCACTCTGGTTTTTAAATTATTTTTGTGGAAAAAGAAAAGCACATAACCCTGGTTATGATCAAATATGTTTAAGCCTGTGAACAATTACAAAAAAACATGATTTAAAACAGCTGCCATGAATGGAGGAAATCATCTAGAAGAACCAAATCTATTTGATATTTCTTTGGCTGTACAAATGCCTTTTCTCCTCCTGTAAGTTTAGGCATCTTAACATGCTCTTCTTTTAAAGCTAGCATCAACTGGCCACTAGAGAAACTGTAGTTTTAAGGCACTTCTATTAAAGGACTCAATGAACGACAGAAACCACTTTAACTATTACTCATTTGGCCAACTATGTGTGGTACACAAGTATCATCACTCTGTCAATAACCTTAAAACAGACCGGCAACTTCTTTGAACTGTATGCTATTGTTGGAGTCATAATCAGATAAACTTTTTTTTTTTTTTAAAAAGAGACGTTTTTTTCATATTAAATTACTCCCACGTGGCCTTTATGTCCTTGGCATATGCAGCTGGAAAGTATGTGGCAATTGTTACTTTCACTTTCATGCCTTTTGCCTTAAAAGCTGCAGTTCAGAGTTCACTACTGACACTGGAAACATGGTGAAACGTGAGAGTTTCGACAAACTCTCACGTTTCACCATGTGAGAGTTTAGTGAGATCTTTAGTGATCTCACTAAAGAGATCACATGATCATATTTGTGCGACAACACATCTGTGGCAGCATTTCTCAGCTAAAAGGCTTCAACGGCAAAGAGGTTTATGAGCGTACAGCTCATAAATAACACTAATGGCAGTAGCTATGTGTTAAAAAGAAAGCTCCGGTCACTAGTGACTACTTACTTATTGGTCCTTGTTGGTGTGGCAGTCATGAAGAATGAGGATCGTATAGTTCCCTTTCTCCAGAAGTAGTTTGCTTTTGGTTTCCTTGGTGTCGGGTTTCCTTAAAGGGACAGGCACTCTTTTTTATCTGCTTGCTCCTCATTCTGGTGTCCAGTGTGAGGGTGATTTACATTTTTTAGGGAAAGATTTGTGCTTTAGATCAGCATTGCTTTTCCTCTTATCTGCCTCCAGTCTGTCTGTGTGTGTTTGTGTGTTTCAGTGTTGGTCACTCTGCAGTGAAATCTATGGATGCGTGTGTTAGTATGTGAGGTGAGCTTCAGGGTTGCAGGGCGGTGTGCGTTGAAGAGATAAGGGTTGGGGGTTGCTGATACACTGCCACCATTAATCATGGTTTAGTAGCTGCTTGGCCTCCAAAACCCCCGAAGCTTCGGTGCGGGAAAAGTACTGAAGTTCTTCACAGGAAGATGCAACGGCTCAAGACGCAAACACTCCTGTGTCTGTAGAAAACAACATTCAGTTGAGCTCTTTCTTTGGTTTAGGGGGTTTCATACTTTCAGAGCAGCCAAAGTAAAACCAGAAAAGACTGAAGAAGGCCAGGAAGATATCAAAGAAAGAAATACACTCACAAGCCACTTTATCAGATACAGCTGCTTCAGATGCTTGTTAGCGCAATTACCTCATCAGCCAATCGCATAGCAGAAACTGCATTTAGGTTAACATTATTAAGATGACCTGCTGAAGTTCAATTCAGTATCAGATTTGGGAAGAAACGTGATTTAAGTGACTTTAAACGTGTTGTGGTTGTTGGTGCCAGAGGGGCTTATCTGATTATTGCTGAACCTGCTGATGTACTCACAGCAATTTCTAAGGTTGACAGAATTGTGCCTTACTGATGCAGAAGGAAAATGGCATAAACAGCAGTTCAGCCTCCTGATGTATCTAATATAAGTTAGATGGTAGGCTGTTGTAGGTGCATCAATGCTAAAAACTGCTCATTTCAGTATGTTGCTAGGTGGTTGTTAGGCAACAAAAGGATGCCATATTATGAGATATAGATGAGAACCTTCATGTAGTTGGCAGACAAAGAAACAAAGAAATGTTGTGTATTATAGTTAAGACTTTGCTGATATTTGTAATTAATTTGGCTTAATTTTCACAGAGATTGTATTATTATTTCCTCTTAACAGTCTTCAGCTGGTTTAAATCGTGCTGTGAATAAAAAATTAAGACTGACTGGTTGTTTGCGCCACATTATGCAGATGTTGATCTTTCACAGAAACGAGTCTGAGGTGCTTCTGCTGTGACACAATGGGAAAAAACCATCATTAGCAAACATCCTGAGTATCTGTACCAAAGTTCAGCCACCCTTCCCACATTTGTCACAGAAACAAAGGACCAATGCAATCTGTATAGGTTCATCCTCTGTTGAACATGTTATAGTTCAGTGCGGCCCTGCAGACCAACATTCCCACAAGTATGCAAATACATTCAAAAAGATCAAGTAACCAAAATCATCGAGATCCTATTTGCCACTCTCCTTCTATAAATCAGTCAGCTTTTTAAGTGACTTTGCACCTCTGAGTGCGCTGTGCAGGGCCTGTATGTGCACCACTCGGCCCATTATATTGTTCAGCAATGATTTCTTTTCATTAGTGCGTTCTGCATGCTTTTTAATCAGCTGCAGCACAAACCCTGCTCTACATTTTGTGGCCTAATTTTGCTACACTTTGATGTCAGCAGTTTCCCTCTCAGTCTGTCGAAGCTTCACTCACTCGTTCCTCCATCTCAGAGAAGATTACTGGCAGTATCTGGCCACCACCGTGTTAAATATGGAGGTTCAGGGTCATGGAAATTTCCCCAGTTCACCGTGGATCAGTGTGGGTGAATGCATTAGAGGGGATCCTGCTGCAGTACAGGAGAATCATCCATGTAGGGTTTTATGTTTAGATATAATAAAGACACGGGGATAATGTGATTTGAATAAGACTATTTTACTCCTCTTTCCCAAACTATCTCTTTTATTCACATTGTCCTCTCTGACCCAAATACCCATCCTTTCATCCAAAACATCTCATTCTCTCATCTTCCTCAACATTTACTTACTCTCCTCTCCCTTTGGTGTGCAGTGCCTCTGTCATGCTCTGAGGGATTCACAGAATTGGGATACTACAACGGCACCGTGTCCCAGACGGACTCTGGTGCCCCCTGTCTGAAATGGACCGAGTTTCCAGACTATGTCATGCAGTACCCTGGCCGCGGCCTGGGTGACCACAACTACTGCAGGAACCCGGATCGCGAGTCCAACCCGTGGTGTTTCTTCCGACAGAACTCAGGAGCAATTGGCTGGGCCTACTGCGACTGCCACCAGGGTATGTCCACAGACGCTCAGAACAGTTCATCCATAATTTAAAACAGGAGTTAACCCCTAAATGATTTTATTCCACATTTAGTGCTGTGCTCATTTTCTTCCCCAATATATTCAAATGAAAGTTAGTTGTTGGTTAAGCTGTTCACAAGGTTTACACACCAAAAAGAATGGAAGATACTCTTTGAATGTAAAAGATAGTATCTGCAAAACAACTGCAACAATTCAAAATCCCAGAAAATGTGTTTTTCATTTTAATTAATACCTCAGTAAACATTTTCCTGACTGCTGTATTTTCTGAATTGGAAGTTTAAAAAGTTCTTGCAGAGTTTTAAATCAGCAGGATGTTCATTTTTGTAAATTGTGGCTCGGTTTGACAGTAAAACAATCACAAACCGAACCCCAGTTCCTCTTGTAATGGAGAATAATTCGTAAATCTGGTTTCTGCGTTCTACCAGTATTACTCAAGTTACATCAGTGCTGTGAATCTGTGCTCCACCACATTCCAGAGGTGCTTCCAAAGAAACCAGTTTGAGATTATCTGATCTTTGTCACTCAGCATGTTATTGTGCTGCAGTGCTTTCGTGTTGTTTACAAAATGTTCTGACACCACCATGTGTGCGTTGCAGCAGAAATCAAGACTCATCAGACCAGGCAACGTATTTCCAATCTCATATTGCCCACTCCTGGTGAGCCCAGCCCATCTGCTTCAAGGTTCGACATGTAGTGTGTTCAGAGATGCTGCTCTGTATACCTTGCTTGAGGTCCACGCTGCTGCTCACTACATATTTTTTCTTTTTCAGACCAGTCTCTGTACACTTTAGAGATGGTTGTGTGGAAAAATCCAAGTAGTTCAACAGTTCCTCAAATACAAGCCTGTATTGTACCAACAAACACGCCACATTCAAAATCACTTAAATCGCATTTTATCTACTTTCCGTTGCTCAGTTTGAACTTGAAGTTGTTGCCACATGGTGTACCTAACAAAGTGTCTGGTGAATTTTATCTGATAAACGTGAATGCTTGTTTATTAACAGGCTAGTGGTCTTGTGTCAGTGGCCAAGTTTATTATCATTGCTTTTCATAGCTATATATTGCTATGAAACAGCAGATGGGCACAGATGATTACGAGCTGTTGGATGTGTTGGAGGGATTAGCATTTGAAGAGACAGATATTCCCCTCTGGACAAACGAGTTTAAAGGATGACTGTCGGTTTTAGATGCACCTGAAATAAAACCTCAAAGGAATGCTAATGTTTGACTGCAGGATGTGTCAACAGTCAAGTGCTTGATAAAGTGATGTAGAGGTGCTGAGTGCTGAATGTTGAATCAAACAGTGGAGCTTTGCCAGAGATGCGATCTTAATCTAATAACTGAATCATAACTAACGCCTTGATTAGTGGTTTGCCATCACAGTATGCGTGATGCATGTGAAGACAAGTTTGTACTGAACTGTAAATACAGTCTAAAATAAACACTCATTATGATGATTATTTGGGTTATTATGTCAAAATTATGTGTATTATATGCTTGTATTAAGTGTTTTGTTGCCAATGTGAATTTCTGAGTTTCTGATCATTAAAACTTGCGTGTTTGTGATTTCAGGTGCTGCACGTCTGGTTGGCAGCTCGATCTCTGGCAGCGGGCGAGTTGAGGTTTACCTGAACGGCCAGTGGGGAGCGGTGTGCGACTCTCACTGGACAGATCGGGATGCCAGTGTGATCTGCAGACAGCTGGGTCTGGGGTAGGTTGGATGAAGCACCTGTTAAGAGTTGCAGTAACGTGTGACTGATGTAAAAAGTTTGTTCTCACCGGTGACGTTTCTATTTTCAGCGATATCGGCACAGCGTTGCAGCACTCTCAGTTTGGCTCGGGCTCTGGCCTATTTCACTATGAACGTCTGGGTTGCCGCGGCGATGAGACCACCCTGAGTAAGTGCCGGAGCAGGATGTTCGTCACTGGTGACTGCAGCCATGGAAACGAAGCAGCAGTGGTGTGTGCGCCACCAGAAGGTCAGTTGACTTCCACAATGTCATGGCAAAAACACCTGAGTGTTTCGTCCCACACCTGAGAGGCACAGAGCGATTCGTTTCCAATAATATGTGTGTGAGAGCATTCAAGGTGGATGCTGATAGATCCCATGCCATCTTTTAAATTCCTCTCAGGCAGTGGCCCTCCTCTGCGACTGGTTGGAGGTGAGGAAGACTTTGAAGGTCGCGTGGAGGTGTTTCATGCAGGAAGGTGGGGCTCTATCTGCGATGACCAGTGGGACGACAGGGATGCAGAGGTGGTGTGCAGACAGCTTGGCTTTGGGTATGTTCACACCTCCACCACAGCTAGTTAACAGATGTGTGGTAACATTTTGATCTTGATTCAATTATGAGTCTCAGGTCAGAGAGACACCTATTGTAGTAGGAACAGCCACAAATGTACAAATGAAAAAAACACTATGCCTGTTTTAAATTGGGTTTCCATCCCTTTTTACAGTCTTCTCCTTGTGCACCTCTGGACCAGGTCCAGAACTGCTGCTTTTTCTAGATCAATCCCTGTGTGTCCTGTTCCCACCACCTGGGAAGCTGACCTGACTTTCATGTCAAGGATTGTCACCGGCTCCGTCTCTGCTCACGAATAAGAGGCCAAACAGTTTTCAGGGGATAAGTGTACTCCTAAAGCAGCAGGCAGCATACTGTTTACTGCCGTACCTCCAGACTCTTTCATGTCTGTCACATGAACCCAGCATGAACCTGGTCTCATTCGGCACTGTCAAAAGAAGATGAGTGCCTCAAAGTCTGTTTGTGATAGTGTTGTGTCAAAAGAATGAACTTGAGTAGCCTGCTGGCGGTCCCTGTGTCGGTCTCTGACACTGATCCTCCTGATTCTACAATCGTACTCAAACAAAGAAGCAGATACCGGTTCAGCTGCTGGTTTGCCCTTCTATAGCCTCGCCCAGCTCTCCTATTGTAACAGCCCAGAGACACTGTGATGGCACGTATGGTTACCCTGCCCGGAAGGAACTGGATCATCTGTACAACACCCAGAGTGTAGTATTCTGTGGCCACCACTTGCAAAACCATTCCCTTTTTGGGAGTGGTGTTGTTGCCTCTGCAGTGCACCTGTTGTCAATTGTCAACCGTTGTGTATACTGTGATGATGGAGTTTTCCCTTCATTTTTTGAGCAGGGTATATGAACATGGGGTTATGTGCTGTGTATTGAACTCCCCCAGGGTCTCGGACTGCATCTAGATTACTGTAGCTGCTTGATGCGTCTGATGGAGAAAGAGCAAACGGCACATTGGAAATGCAGGATTTTTATTAGCCAAAGCAAATGTATCACACCACGTACCCTAGATGCCCGATTTGGCTCCCTGTGACTTTGTCCTTAAAGTGTCACCTTTTTGACTCAGTGGAGAAGATCCAGCACATATCCCAAGTGTGCAAGTTGTTGCAAGGCTGCTCAAGGAGACGACCTTCAGATGGATAGCAGCCAAGCATAAATCAGGTCTAGCTTACGCTTTTTATCTGTAGAGTTGCACAACTTTTTGACTGCACCTTTTGCTTTGGCAGGTGTTTATATGCCTCAGTGGAAAGACTTGTAATGGCACCACAATCACACAAGATTTACAGGTTTGCAGTGTGGCAGCCGAAAATGACTGCGTTAGTGGGCCATTTTGGATGACACACATATAGGGAACATTCAGCTCAGGTATTTTCAGTAATCACTTGACAAACAAAAGCTGGCAGTATTTTTAAAATCCAAAAAAGGAGTTAAAATTGAATTATTTAACAGATGATGTTGAGACTACAGTTTGTCTCATGTCGGAAACACGTTCTCACACACAGAAGAGAAAGAACTTCCTCCATGTTTAACACGAGGTTGTATTTCATCTCCTGAAACACACTAGGGGACACCTCACCATCTGTGTTTGTGCCTGTAAATAATAGATGTCCTGACACTGATGCACAGGTTCCCACACAGCTGCGTTACAGCTGTGCGCTGATGTGTTTTGACACGCAAAGACAAAACGAAGCAAACTCGATTTGTTTTTCCCCATGTGGATTGTTTTTTTTTTTGTTGCTCTGCAATAGGTAGAGAATGTGTGTCAAACATTTAGACACTTTTCATGCTGGCAGGTTTTTCTAACACACCTCCTCCCTGTGAACAAACAGCGGAGGAAGAAAAACTCAAATCTGTGACAATAATCAAGTACAAGTAAGAGTTCTGCATTTAGTACTTTAATTGGAAGTGGAAGTTTTTAAATGTATTGAGGAAAATGTAGACATAAAAAAATGAAATGTATGTACTGAATGAAAAAAAACAGGGCTTTTAAAAAAAAATGATTAAAAAAGTAAATTATTACACTAATAAATATTCACTAATGAATCTCAAATGATTCATATGAAAGAAAATAAGAAAAAATATTTTTAAAAATTCACCAAATTATATCTGATCAGCATACATTAACCACCTGTGTTTCTATTTTATTTATACAATGTTTAAATGTAAAATTTACACAACATTTACTACTAATTTACTAACATTGGTGCATTTAAATACAATGCAACTATACAAGACTTTTAGCCACAGCGAACTTGTAGACTTTGTCCTTGGTTACACTTTTTAAAGACACAATATATTAATACAAATATAAGATCAAACAGTTAGAAAACAGCAACAACAACCACGTGTCTGCTTTTGATTAAGCCATCATTTTGCCTGTGAATTACAATTTTAAGATCTGATGGTTGTTGTGTTGAATAAATCCCACTTTATAAAATCATTTATATCTTCCCCTGCTTCCTCTACTGATTTCTCCTGTTTTTTCATATTTATAAATAGTAATTATTTGATGGTTTCCCTGCAACATTTTGTAGTTTTATATGTTTTACTTTTCTTTTTAACAAACCAGCTGCATGCTGTTTTTAGAATAAACATCAGTTTTAGCAAAAGCAGAAAAACAAAAAGGCTTTTTTATTATGTAGCAAATATTTTGGATGATTTTATTTATTCAAAGAGTATCTTATATAGTTTTTTGTCCTAGTACTGTTATTCAGATTTATGTCCAGAGGATTGATTGATTGATTTCTCTGATCCCTTTGTTTAAGTAAAACTGCCATCAATATAGATTTTTACCTCTGTCAGTTAACCTGATAAATAAACTGACTACCAAATTAATTAGTTACCTATTTATTCTGAGGTCTGCCCTCTCTGTCCCTTTAGACAATATACTTATTTTATCTTAAGGAACCTTCTGAAAAACCTTCTGTGTGTGTGTGTGTGTGTGTGTGTGTGTGTGTGTGTGTGTGTGTGTGTGTGTGTGTGTGTGTGTGTGTGTGTGTGCTCTTTCTGAATTGGTTTGCTAATGTAAATCCATTCCCTGCATTTATACACTTTTATACACAGACGTGTGCAAATGTCTCCATCCTGTCCTGTACTATGGTGCACGTGGCTGGTTGTCTGCCAGGTCTCTATAATGTAACGAACATGAAAGCTCAGGAATGTTTTTTTTTCTTTTTCAGGAATAAGTAAAAGATTAGCACATGCTGTAGCTCTGTCAGAGCTGCAGAGTAGGAAAACAACGGTCACTGTGAGCTGGTGACTAGTGAGTTTGACTTGAAAGTGTTGCCCAATCGTCTTGTTTTCAGGGCCAAAAGAACATTATGTCCCACAAGAGCAAAACACCAAGAAAAAGGAGGAGTGGCGGAGCTTAGTGTCAGATATCCTGGATGTTTTTGAAATGTATAGAAGGAGGCGGAGACTTGAGGTAAACACAGGTTTTTAACTGCAGCGACTCCTTTGCAGTCACATCTCTGCTGTTACAGGGTGCACATGTACACAGCGTTTGTTTGAGATATTTTAAGCTGAATCCAGTTGAGGGTTTTTATTCCTGGATAATTTGATATGAAGGGTTATACATAAACACAATTGAATATTGGTTTTAATTCTATCAAAGAAAATCAAATCTTCTGATACCAAACAAAGCATTTACACTGGAGGGAAGAGGTTGTTTTTAACGTAACTCGCACTTGATGTGTCAGCTCGGTCATGTGCATAAAAGATTATGAACTGAAATCATGTGACTTAGCCTGTGTCTGCTGTTGAACACAGCACAAAAACAAGAACATTTATTAAAGGGTTGGAGTGGATTTAGTGATGTACTTCTTGAAATGATCACATGTTTCTATTCAGAGATGAGAACCACAATACACACTTCCTGGGTGCATATTATTTCCTCTAGTATGAACATAGTCAGTACTTAAAGTTTCTGCTGAGCTGATCACATATAGAATGCATTTCACGATGTGTACACCTTGATGACGACACCATAGAGAAAGCTGATGCAGTAAAACGGGACACTGCAAACAGAAAATATGAGAGACGTGCAAAAACAAAAACTGAAACCTAAATGGCTGTCAACACTCTTTTCTTACAGTGGCCATAAAACAACCTCTCATGTGCACAGGTGGAAGCAATGTAGGACATAACTTTATGTGCATTCAAGTTAATGTGGATATAAAACCGGTTTCCCCAGTGCTGGTAGTCAGGACAACAGATAACAAGCAAGTAAAATGATAGTGCTTTATTTGATGAAGGTGGCCCTGAGGCTGTTGTTTGGACAGCTCTGTGAGGTCAGGACTGTTATCCAACCAGAGATCAGAAGTATCTTGGCGTCAATGATTTGAATAGTTTCAAACTAAGGTAAATATGATAGAAAATCATCCTTCTTCTCTAACAGAAGGATTCAGTTCAGCTGCCACAAGATTAGGAATAGGACATCTTTCTCACCATCATTTTTAACTTTCTTCCAAAGCATTTCTCTGTCCTGTCTTCAACTACTTACCCCACAGTTGGTGATTTTACTTCTTTAGCAAAAGTTTTAAAGGGAACCCCGACTTTTATGACAAGTTACTCTAAATATGTTACAAATGACCTCCACTACATAAAAACATACTTGAAAATAACTACAACGTTTTTGTTATTCATTAAATCGTTGTTTAAAACGGTTTTGGTTCCATGGGAGCAGCCATGTTTTTGCGCACACAATGCATTCTGGGACGATGACGTATATAAGTTGTCGGCAGCTATTAGTAACGCAGTAGAACAAAACAGTAAGAATGTAACTATATGTCATTAAAATCTCTCCACGCCTCATGGACCTCTACATGATCAGCAGCTGTAATCCTGTATATATGCCACCTGGCTCTGGATAGGCTGTCCTTATGTTGTTTACTGCACATGATGGGATGGTTACGTACGCTAGCCAGCCAGCCAACCATGCATCCAACAGGTAAACTGTCATACCTGTAAGATCTTAAAAAAAAAGAATGAACTATACACTTCTCATTTATGCTTTTTGTCTTAACTGGTAAAACACAAAGGTTAAGAAGTACACAGCCCAGTTTACTTAATTTTTTTCTAGTGTAGCAACGGTATTAATGAACTTGCCTATTAGTGACCTGGTGACGACTTGGTAGACCAGCAGGATAGCGGTCATGGAGGCTAACGAGGGCTGCCCACAGAAGGATGAAGACATACGGCTTCAAAGTGTTGGTGCACTGTGATGCAGGAGGATCTGTAACATAACCACATCCTCATTTCACTGTATAATAAAAATTATATCAATTAATTATATTCATGTTTTTATCATGTTGTTATGTGATACCGTGGATAGCTGCTGCCATCAAACGGAGCTCTTTACAACAAACGCTCTCAGTCGCCGTTGCCATTGGCAGCAGTTTCCACATAGACACCAGTAGTTTCCCCCCCACTCTCACGTCCTCGTGTGACCGATTGTTTTCATCTTCATCTAAACTAAGTCCCGCTGACCATCGTCATCCTCTGTCTCGTTTTGCTCTGGTTCAAACTGGAAAGGCTGAACAGAAGCCATTTCCAGTGCACTGCTAACTGTAAACTTAATGTGGTGCAGCCATATGATGTCACTACCCAGAGTGCATTGAGAAGTAAATAACAATGGCGGCCTACTGGTAAATTGGTTTTATATAAAATGTGCTTAAAAGAAAAACATTTCACGTATTTTAATACCACGTATATATTTTTGAAAGCACAGCACATATTTTAGTGCAAACTTGTCATAATAGTCGGGCTTCCCTTTAAAAAGTAATCAAGTAAATTTTATTATTTTAAATACATTTAATAAAAATACTTTTCTTAAAAAATACTTTTCTAAAATATGATTAATAAAGAATTCAACTGAGTTTCACAATAGCAATGTTTTAAAGGAGGTTTAAAAGATTTAAAATTTATTCAAAATCAATTAAATTTAGTTTTGTTGATTATACTATTATATATTGTCGTCTTCTCTTCTGCTGTCCATTCACTGATCATCACAATGCCGTCTTTTCTCATTAGTTTTGCAAGGTCACTATCTTTCGAACTCTTGACCTCATTACTTCTCGTTTCCTGTTGAGCTGCTTTACAGTAGAACGTGTACTGCTGCACGGAGCCAAGCTGGATAAAGGTTTCAAATGCCTGAGAAGTAAATGTTATTGTGGGAGTAATTTGGTTTGCCCTGTCTCGGACTTATTGTTGGACCGCCAGGAGAGATTCCTTGTTTGGAGAGATTTGATCTGCTGAGAGGAGGTGTGACTCCCTGCAGGGGAAGGAGGCAGGCTGTGGTTGGCTGAGATTTAGGGGTCAATGTTAAGCTGACCTTTCTGCGGTCAACAAGAGCTGATGGGGAGAAAACCAAAACATTAGAAACAATTTTGAGTGAGTCTGTTGAAACAGAACGGCTTCATTATTTGCTTTAGGTCATTAGGTCAGTGAGATTATTGATGTAGAGTCACTTCTGTTTATTCATTCCCAATTATATGACCAAACTAGAATGTGTAAAAAACCCCCAAAACAAACAAAAATATTAGATAAGCAAAGGCATTTAACTATGAGGCTAACACTCTGATGGGCACGCGCATATAAGCATGTGCATATTTACCACATTTAATGCTGTTTGAGATACAAACAGCATCAAATTAGAAAACAAGTCTCTCTGTTGTTTGCAGCTTTGCATGATTGAACTTTTGAAACTAAAGTGTTAGTAATTTTTCTGTAGGCTCAGCGTGGTACAAACAGGGCACTAGGCAGAAAGTTTAAATCTTTAGCGTTTCCATCAATTGTGTTCAGTTAATGTTCGGCACTATCCGCCCTCTGTGTGAGTTTGTATAGTTTCAGCCCACTTCCCTGGGAAAAATAAAAGGTTAACAATTAAAGCTGGTGTCTGAGCCCAGAATGTGCATTATCCATGCTCTCAGTGCTTTGCTGGTGCACTTTTATGCCTCTATAGCTCATGGAAAGAAGAAAGAGGGCTGAAACATCAGCTGTGTGTGAACACAAAGGGAAATTGAACTAATTTCAACATTACACCTGCAAAAGAAGGAAAAGCAGCAATAATATGAACTATATATAAATAAGAGAAGTTGTTAATAAACACTATAAATTAATAAAAATGTTCCACCCATCCATCCATTTTCCGCCGCTTATCCGGGGCCGGGTCTCGGGGGCAGCAGCCCAAGCAGAGAAGCCCAGACCTCCCTCTCCCCAGCCACCTCCTCCAGCTCATCCGGGGGAACAACAAGGCGTTCCCAGGCCAGCCGAAAGATATAATCTCTCCAGCGTGTCCTGGGTCTGCCCCGGGGCCTCCTCCCGGTGGGACATGCCCGGAACACCTCACCCAGGAGGCGTCCAGGAGGCATCCTTATCAGATGCCCGAACCACCTCACTGGCTCCTTTCGATGTGGAGGAGCAGCGGCTCTACTCTGAGCTC
>VURO01020569.1:7022-14522 GCA_015108175.1 Pelvicachromis taeniatus
GGGGTGTTGTTTGGGTGGGGGGGGGGGGGGGCACTGTGTAAGAACAAATTGGGCCTTTGAGCTCCTTTAGCAGAATATATAATCTCAATTAAATATGTGATATACTTCAGTATCTTGTTCACGGTGACATACATACATGGTCCCTCACTGTGACATGCTGCTCAGTGTGGCATGACAGGGAGTGTGCATGCGTGAATACGTAAACGCGCATGTGTCTATGTCTTTGTACAGTCTGTGCCTTTGTATGTGTACGCGTGGGTCTGTGTGAAGGAGAGATAATGAGATCTTGTTCAGTTGAGGCCTGGTCTTGATCCCCAGAAGCCCTGGACTCATTTCAGTGACAAACCTCTGAACAGAGTGAATACGAAACTGAGCACCTCTGGCAAGCTTAGCATCAGAGCGATTTTAAACCTATGGAAGGCCAGGGTGATAGTCTCTGATATCTGTAATGAGCAAACTTAAAAAAACAACAACAGAAACCCAACTTTTTTTCAGGAGACAAGCTTACTTTGTGAGATGGTGTACATTTGCCAGTTTACAGAAGTACGTTGAAACATTACAAAAAGAGCATGAGAATATCTGAACACACACTCCTATCATCTACATTTTTACCTGTGTACAATTTAATTGGTTAGAAAAAAAAATTAAGAGTCTTTAATAGCATACTATTTAGAAGTACTCAGTGATCACTTTTTTTCATCACTTGGCTATTTGTTTAAGATGAAAAAAAAAAAAAAGCCTCTTATCACTTTAACATGTGGCCAGAGACTGACACTATTATGTCAGCCATATGATGTCACCTATTGGTTTGAAGACTGGCACTGTGATACAGTCATTTCAGGATTTTGGCTACGAAGACTTTTTTTGTTTAAGCCAGATGTTGGAAAAAAGGTTGGAGTCCAAAGCTAGTAGCTAGTATGTTTGCATTGTTAATTATAAAAATACTACAGTTTCACTCTACAGTACAAAATTGGGGCACAAACCTGTCTATATTAGTAGAAATAATGTTGCTTGCCAAAGAAATGCAGAAAAGTTCAGCTTTTTTTGACATTTCAGAACATGCTAAGAAGAGTTTCAGTGTCTTCCTTCCTATCTTTCTGGCTTCCTTTGCTTCCTCTTTCCCCTTCCTCCCTCTAGCCTTCCCATGCCTGTCAGCTAGCATTACCACGTAAGTTAGCCAAAGCTATCAATGTTCCCTTTCCTTTTCGGCATTGTTCAAACTAAATGGAAACAAGGTAATTAGCTTGTTACAATTAAAGCGAGACGAGCGGATGAATTGTAATCACCCGCAATGGAGTTCCTGCTTTCTCCCCTGCAGCCTCCAACAGGCCAGCTGAGCTATCCTCATTTGCATAATTAAAATATACAAATGATAATGGATTTTGTAGTCAATGTCCAGAGGCTGCAGAGGCAGGGATGAGAAGAAAATATGAAATCACAATAACAACCACACTGGTGTTTGCCTAGAGGGGAGGAACTGGGGGTAGGAAAAGAAGGCGATGGGAAGAAATGGAGAATACGAGACTACTGGAAAAGATGGAACGAGAAAGGAGGATGTGAAGATAATGGGGGACAAATGAGTGAGAGAAAAGGCAGCCTGAACGTTACAGAGAGCAGAATAAAGGTGAACCAATTACATTTGCAAATAGCACATGCCTGGCCCTGGCCTGCAATGCCCTCCCTCTGGGGAAGCCTTTTGCCTGATTACATGAAATTGGGATAGAATTAAACATCTAAGAGTTGTCCTAAGACAAACCAAAATGAAATTAGAACCCGACTTCTTTTTTACCTTGGAGCGCCACAGAGCCGCACGACAGGGAGGGAAAGAGAGACAGAGGGATTTTGCAATTAGGCGAGGGACAATGTCAGTGAAATTAGGCCTTAGAGCTGAGTTCTCTCTTTGCTTTGTTTCTCCCCCGCCCCTTCCTTTCTTTTTATCTAGTTTTCTCTCTTTTCACCATCAGAAAGTTCAGAGGCAAAACAGCTGTGATCCCAAGATGCTGATGTGGCAATAGACTTCACACATTCACAACGCCAAAGTACATTTACATACACTCGTGCTCTGGCTATTTGGCCTGTATAGCAGCTTGGTGCGCGACATTAGAGTGTGCCTTAAGCACTGGGCAAGGCCTCAAAACAAGTGAATAGCTCTCTAGCCACCAAGCAAACTTCGTTTTCCTCTACAGTAAATGTTTGAGGCAGGGGGTTATTATGTAGAGAGGGCTCCTCTTTAAAACACGAGTGTTACTTTCCTTGTCAAAAAAGGGGGAGGGGGGGCAGCTTAGGGTTTGACTAAATTCCTCTCTGCCTCGCTCTCGGTGTACTTTTGTTTTTGCATTCTCTCTGCCGTCTCCACCTTGAATAAATGTAAAAGAAAATATATAAATAAAATAAGAGTCAGACCTTTTACTCAGGAGATCATCAAATTACAGCAAGACGCATTGTTATTATTATACAAATAATACAATAAAATGTGCACATATTGTCTCTTCTCTTCCACTCCATTTACCAACCAATTCTGCTTTCCCACAGGGATCAAATGTAGTTCATTTAAATTGTAATCTGATCAAATCTAATCTGATCTAAAATGAACATGCATGCGATGCACTTCTCCTTCTCATTTTATCGCCAACAACCTCTCTAAACATAATGACAACACACAGCGTTCTTCACTGCCTTCCAGTCCAAATGAGCAGCATCTGTTCCAGATGCCATTATTCTTTCAAAGACCCACATGAGCACTGAGGAAAACAAAAAAAGAAAATTAAGATTTTCCATAGGAGCTCATTTTGGACTTTAGAAATCATAATATGGCAAAAACTTTGCTCACAGATAAAGCGGCTCACTGAGATCTTCTGTACAAATAATGCAATTTTTTCTCTGGTGTCTTGTCTTTGGTTAAGTGATGGGGAGTTTTTTGTGCCTTAGCTACAAACTTTATAGTTGGGAATTATTATTATCAGGAAACAGGGTGGGAATGCTAGTCTATCAGATTCCCCGCTGCTGGTTTAGCAATCAGTTTCACAGTGACTGCTAGCAACCACTTGCAACCAGATGGGGAATAGTAATTTCTTCCTAGCGACCAGTGATTGCCAGTAGTGCCTAGGCCTGTTTGACTAGGGCCTAAGTGAGGAATGACTTTCTTTTTTCAGATTATTTTCAGTTTTCAGTCACAGTGTTAACATGTGACTGAAAACTCCTCCTCCCACACACACACTCTTGTTACTTAAAAAAAAAACCCCAGTATGTTAAGGTTAAAATCTGTCTCTCTTTGATCATACTCACTTTTTTTGAAATGCCATACAATAATTCTTTGTCTCGTGTTTGTTCACTTGTCCTCTTTTTCCATTCTTTGCATTTCCCTGCATAATAACGTCCTCTTCATTGTCTCTCTTTTATGCTTTAGCTGCCTCTTCCTTTGTTTGACGCTATTCTCCCAAAAAACTGCATTAGCAGCGTGTATGCAATTAAATTAAACGCTTATTGCAGTGTTGAAGGCTCTCTTTGTCCATTTGTGTAACTCTGTGTCATTTATTCTATTTTTTCCTCCTTTTGTTTTAATTCTCTCACCTTATTTTCATTGGCACGCATGTCTTTCGACTCTTTTCTCACCTTCTATTTCCTTCTCTGCAGCCTATTGGTCTTTGTGCATATTGCCTTTCCTCTGAACTTTACTTTTTTCTCACTATGTCTCTTCACACCATGTCATTTAACTCTTCATTACTTTCTCTTTGTGCTTTCATTAAGTGCAGCTCCCTCAGTCTTTACATGTGTTTTCATATAATTCTGTCTGTGTGGTTCCCTGTTTACCCCCCCGCGCCTCGTCCTTCACTATGTGTGTGAGAGCTAAAGCAATAACAGCGGCAGAGCTGTAAGTAAATAATGAGGAGTAATCAAAGTTAATGGAACCCAATGGGAGCCACAGCTTCTGTATGTGGCAATAATCTCATTTAGAGAGAGAGGCAGATTTAGTGGATAATTGGGGCCTAAGTACTCACCGAATCCCTTGCTAACTAACTAACTAACTAACTAACTGAGCTGCTGATGCTCGTTTTGTTCACGGCAACACAGATGGAGCACAAACAATGAAGAGACGTTTGATGTAGTCTTTCATATTGGTCAGTCTTCTTCCTGCTCTGCTTTCTTTTCCTTGTTTGTTTTTACATTATCCTCTGTCCCATTGATTATCCGCCTCTGTTTTCGTCATTACTTTTTTCTCATTTCTTTTAGCTCATCACTTATGTTCTTCTTCTACACATCACTCGCCTTTTAACTTTGTTTTACATCTTTCCATCATCACCTTTCCTTCTTTCCATTATACATGTTCTCTTCTTTTCACCCTTTCCTTTCAACTAACTCATTTTCCTTTCCTTATGTATTGTTCTCATTTTGGATTTTCTCTGTCCCAACTTCCTCCTTTCTCACTTTCTGTTCTTTTCCATACTTCTTTTCTTCACCCCTTTTATCTGGTGTATTCATTTCAGTTTTTTCCTCTAATCCAATTTTTCTCGTTGCCCTTATTGCCTTCCTCTCATCCTTATACAGTCCTCTTTTCTCTCACATAAATTTCTTCTCCACGAACATTTTCATCTTGGCCTGTCTACTAATTCTCCTTTCTTCTCCTCGCCCTTTTCCCTTCCTATAAATGTGTCTATGACATAAAGAAGGATGGGCATATACAAAGATGTGTATTTGTGTGTGATGGAGTTAATGAAGGATGCTGTCAGTTTCACAGCAGGGTTGTACTTGCTCTTGGGAAAGCTCAGCATGCTTTGATCCAGGTATGTGTGTGAGTCTGTGTGTCTGTGTTCATTTTTTCGTGTAAAGATTTCTGAATCTGAATTGTCTAAATGTCATTACCGAGCAGCATTCTGTGCGTGCTTCTTTCCTCTATGGCTACCACTCTTTAACCCTCAATATGATAAGCAACTCAAATCATTTACTCAGCATGATGACTGGACCACTGCCAAAATCGCCCTGTATCATTCTCACATGTTTTTCACCTCAGCATTTGCCTAATTAATCTTTCTCTCTTTCTCATCTTGCTCTTTTTCTCTCGACTCATCACACTTCTTGAGTCCGTTCCATCCTTTATTGGCAGGAATCTCAAATGAACAGTATTAACCAAGGATCTAAATACAAAAGAAAATTAACGAGAGAAATAATTAACAAACAGATAAAACACAAACCATCTGATTTCCCCACCGTCTCTTTCATCTGTTTACCCATTTCTATAATTTTTTATTTGCTTCTTAACATCTTATCTCCATTTTTTTATTTAAAGACTGTGAGTAATTTATAATGATTGCTTCAAGTTTAGATTATTCAGAACAACAAGCACTAATCCTAAGAATTTTATGAAGTGATCTTGAGCATTAGTTGAAGTCTACACTCCACACACAACCTGGAAATGAAAAACAATCAGTTGTATCTTTAGGCACTTTATTACTGGACGCCAGTTGAAAAGGTACACAGTTTGTTCCCATCGCAGAATGACAAACATAACACCACAGGGACAATTCATCAAAAACGTGGCATATTTCAGCATGCTTAAAAAATACTGAGAAAACTGGACAAAGTGAACAAAAGAAGAAGTGACACGCTTAAAAAAAACCCTGAATTTAAAATCAGTGGAAAAAGTTCTTACAGAGTGAGAACCTAATTTGGAAGTTTTGGTATGTCAAGAGAGACGCACAACAATGAGTTTGCTTGTAATAGTTTGGGGCTGAATGTCAGCCAGCGGTGGTCAGGATCTTGACATAATAGATAGAATTATGAACGCGAAGAAGTACGCTCATGATCCATCATGCAGTACCACCTCAAGCATTTGATTAACAGCTTCATTGTGTAGTATGACAATAATCTTAAACAAGCCACCAATGCAGTAAAAGTATACCCGGATCGAAAGAAAAAACACACAAACGCACAGCGGACCTCTATCACACATGGATTGAGCCAAGACCTCAATGTTATTGAAGAAGCATGGATCCTGTTGACTGAGAAGGGATAACATTCAAATTAGAGCTTTAAATGTTCTTTAAGAAGCCTGGAGAGCTGTTCCCAAAGACAGCGTTAGATAGAGACTTACTAAAGAAGCTTGCCTAAGAGAGTTCAGGCTGTATTGAAGAAAAAAAGTGGGCATACCAAACAACCAATTTGACTTTCCGGATTGTACAAACTCTGTTTTTGTTTTGTATACTGTATTTCCATGTTTGTTGGCACATTTCAATAAATTGCTGGACCTATTTACAATTTTCCTAGAAAAACATAAAGACAGGATGGGTGGCTCAAGGCTTTTGCACACTGTACTGTATATTAAGTAAGACTCAAACTCCTCATCTTGTGGGTAATTAAATCAGCAACTCTCAAAATAGTAGTTCTTTGCTTTTGGCCAAAACCACAGAGAGTCATTACTGTAACAGGTTCGCCCTGTTTTTAGTTTGATCATTTGATGCTGTCACATTCTCATCAAGCAGAGTAATTCTATCAGGGTGCCAAAAGGATTCTCAGGTCAGGTCACATATTTAAAAGTGCAATTTGTAAAGGCTTCTGACTACATTTAATATTTTTGAGTATGGTATTTCCACAGTGATTATGGGGGTATGCACTCGGTGTGTGTGAATTCATGGCCATGTTGGTGTGTATATGTGGACAGCTTAAAGCAGCACAGCAGGATAAAGCCAGACTGTAAAAGATGTATTTAATCTGAAGATATTTGACTCAGGTTATTTTTACTTACCATCACTTGGTATTAAAAAGCACAGTTACAGTTATTGTATGGTCAGCAGGGGTGGCGGGGGACCCAGGGAAGGCAGGCAGCAGATTAAAACAGCTGTTTAATCAAGGAGTGCAGACACACACAGTCATATAGCGTGGTGACTGCAAAGTCACTTGTATGCTAAGTAAATAAACATTGTACAGGTACACATTTAGATACCATTACACATGTTGTGCAAATGTAGCCCTAGAAATGGGTCATCACTCAGAGGCATACGCAGGATTGTTCGAATATATCTCAGGCCTCTAGAAGCAAGCCCAGGACTTTAGTCCACCATTATATAAATGAGCAGGATAAGACGCTTAGAAATTATTTACACACATGGCAGGAGAGGATTAGGATCAACCCCTGCCCATCGCTTATCCTTGTTGTTTCACAGTGCTCTGCTTCTTTCCTGTACACTATTTTCTTCTAGTCTTCTAATTTTCAGCAAACCAAAACTATGATGTAACTGTAAAAACAAAACAGTCAACAAAACATTTATTATAAAAAGGGAATTCATCTCATTTTAAAGAATAAAACCGTATCAATTTGATAAATGCAAGCCTCCAAACACTGCAAACAGTATCAGTCTGTGAGTCGGAGAGTAAATCGACCTCTGTGTCTGAGTACTAACTAGAGCAACAAGTCATGCTGTCAGAGGTCCTTATTGGCTCATTTAAATACCGCTCAGGTGTAATTGGCTGGCAAATTAAACTGTCATTATTGGACAGGCAAAGAGG
>VURO01020571.1:0-13878 GCA_015108175.1 Pelvicachromis taeniatus
TGTCGACTTAAACCACTCCCCCCAAACACGCAGTTCTACAGTATGGGGATATTTTAACCGAAAAGGAAGTGATTCAGTCGTTTGCCGGCTTTGTAAGGTGGAAATGGCCGATCATAAAACGACCGTAAATTTTCAACTTTTTTACTAACGCTGGATTTTACCCTTTAATTCATCCAGACACCCCCCACGTAGACATACACTCACTCATAGACAGAGATAAACACCCAACCTCCGTAAATGCAAAACTAATTTAAGCTGCTTAGCAGTAACATATATCATTAGATTAATCGATGCATCGAAAAATTAATCACTAGATTCATCGATTAGGAAAGTAATCGTTTTGCCCAGCCCTAGTTGAAACGCACTGTGGGACCATACCCTCGTGAGCATCAGTTGAACAGTATTGCACTGCAGAAAGTAATGTGTTGCTACAAAAATGGCGAGAAAAAGGCAATTCACAATGGAAGAGAGACAGATCATGATAACACTTCAAATGTAAGTCTTTCCTACAGAGAAATTTCTGTCAGGTGTGTTGCAGGCAGGATTTGAGACTTAAAGTTACTTAACACAGTAACTGAGGAGACAGGGAACAGAGAGACAATGGGGACTAGACATGAAGCATGGGACACGGGAAAGGCACAGAGTAGACATGGGAACAGAGACTAAATACAGGCTTAGAGAAACGCTGCGGGAGGGAGAACTAAGATCACTGAGAACTTAAGAAATAAACAATAATCAAAGAATATTAATTAACTGACAAACCCAAAACACTGGGTCACAGACCCGTGACAATTGCAAAGAAAGTCAAGGTGTCAGTGAGTACACTTTCCTTCATTGTGAAGAAGGCACTTAGAAACGTCAGCAAACTGACAGGAAGTGAACTGAAAGAGGACAAGTTTCTGAGAGTTAACAGCTTACATGATAGGCGGCTCACAGGACACTGCTTAATAGTGGTCGTAGTAAGCAACTCTCAGTTTCAACTGTGAAGAGAAGACTTCAAGCTGCAGGTTTGACAGGACGAGCTGCAGCAAGAAAGCCATTGCTAAGACGTCAGAATAAGACAAAGAGGCTTTCCTGGGCCATGAAACAGGAACGCAACACCGCCATTGGCCTACTGAAGACTGGAAGAAGGTATTCTGAACTGATGGATCAAAATTTGAAATTTTCGGTTCATCACACAGGATCTTTGTATCCCGTCGAGTAGGTGAAAGGGTGGTTCCACAGTGTGTGGCATCAACTGTCAAACATGGAGGAGGAAGTGTGATGGTCTGGGGCTGTTTTGCTGGATCCAGGGTTGGTGACTTGCACAGAGTGAGAGACACCCTGAACCAAAACGGCTACCACAGCATTCTGCAGCTCCATGCAATACCTTCTCACCTAGTTGATCAGGGCTATCCCAGCTGTCATAGAGCAACCCTGGACAGGTTGCGAGTCTATCGCAGGGCTAACACATGGAAACGGACAACCATTTGAACTTAGAGCACCATCTGGAAATCTGTTCACCTTTTTAACAGAGCAGTCTGATACTTTTGTTTTTGTGGTACAGCTTCTCATATTTGCTCAATGCATCATGAAAGTTAAATGAAAGTAATTCATCCAGCTCACCGAGTGTTTATTGCCTTGCAAACAAAATTTGCCTGGTTCCAGAGTTGTATATTTCTCTGGCAATTAGTAATAAATACAGTCACAGAGTGTGGTCTTTTTCCTGTGGAGAAATATATGAGATTAGACACAATAACGCTCGCTTTTTTCTGCCAAGATACTGGATATAGTTTAGCTTCTCAACCAACCGCTTCTTTCAACCAGTCATTTTAGAACCTACAATATTGAACATTATTAATTCATCCTTGCTACTTAAATGAGGGTGGGCTGGAGTATACTAGTCCAAGGCTGGCCCAGGTAGGATGCCTGTCGTGACTACTGCTTGTCTCAGTTTAACATTTTTTTTTCTATTATTGAAACCATCAAAGAATTTCATTTACATTTCACGCCACATGACACAGCACCATGATATATGAGGAAAATGAGACCAAGGGAGCTAGAACTTTTCTGTTCTAGATAGACTAAACACAGCAGCCGTCTCAGGAATAATAAAAAAACAAACAAAACAAACAAACATTATACCAGTAGAAAAATGACAGGTATCTATATCAACCACCTTCCTCTGAACACATTACAAACAGTGAAAGTATTCGTGATGGGTCTTTCCCTTCTGCCTTCACTGAATACATGTACAGTGTGTAAGAACGATGAGCTGTTCAAGGTAGCAGAAGAGGTGAGTGATGTGAAGTGACAGAGAGTGAAAAAGAGTCAGAGTACAGTATATTGGAGATTTCAGTTGTAATTTACTCTGTTTAACTACCCGATAACATCAGAAGAAGATAGGGGAGTTAACTTCTACACGTTCCCTCTTCAGGCAGAATTCATTTATCAAAGGACCGTGTTTTTACTTTTCAGTTATTCTTAATCTGAGGTATCTTAAAAATGAGGCATAACTGACTTTTAGCCTGGCTTTTGATTAGAGTGACCCAGATCATTTTATTAAGTTATCTGATTAATTGCGTTTATATTTTACATTTTATTTGTCACTAGTTTACTTTTAGTAATTATCCAACTTCTGTGTTTGTATCTTTTCTCACATGTTGTTTTCCCAGCTAATCACCCAGCTATTTGAGGTCTTGTTTTTAACTCACGCAGTAAGGTTTTTAAATTTGGACAAGAGCTTAGTGTCTGGGAAGGTCACAATTTGAACTTGCAAGAAGCAAATGAGAGCTTGGCTCCTCTTAAGACATGAGCTGACCTGAAAACATGACTTGTATCATCAATTTCTGCTTTTCTTATTCTTTATTTAAGCACAAAGTGAAACTGTTAAGTTCAAGAATAACTTTTTTTGAGAACATGGGCAAAAAGCTCTCAATGTCTAGCTTGGAACTCAGTTCAGGCTGTCAGACAGAGACAGTGATGGGGACAACATGTAATCGTACGTATGTAGAGCAAAAGCAAACATTCTGTTCTTTATCAGTGATGAGAAAGGCTCAATGTACCTAAATCTATAATTACACACATTGTTTTGCTCAAACCCAGATATATTCTATTCTGAACTACGTACAGCAGGAAAAGCCCAGCAAAATTATTACTTTGCCACACAATACAACTCACTGTTTGCTGTTTAAATTATATTATGGTTTAACCAACCCAAAAAAAGTTAAAGTGAGATTAAAATGTTTTTTTTTTTTTTTTGATGGGATAAATAATGGACCAATATTTTCATTCTCACATTCTGCTGTAGTAAAGCAAGCAAGGAGATTTTAATTTAATAAGTACAGATGTGTGAATGAAACAGTACTTCATGAGATGCTTCTGGCAGCAGTAAATGAAGTATTTTGACCCCTGGTCATGCAGTCTGAGCTAATGGCAATATATGAATGCAGACGCTCTTCTCCAACTTGTATTCTTGAAGTTCCTATATTTATTTTGCAACACTTCTTTTTTTTCTTTTTAAAAAAAAAATCAGTCCAGGCTACTGACCACACATCTAAATATATCTTGAGCCAGAAATGACTTCCTTGAACTCTGTGAGAAAAAGTTCATGACTCTCATACACAGTGCAGAGGTTTAAATTACAGATGTTTAACACATTTTCCATGTTAGATTTCCATCTCAGCAGATTTTCCAAAACAGATGGGCTTAAATGACATGGATGCAGATGTTCACGTACCCAGTTTACTACATATAATATAATCTTTTAACCACGATAAGAGTAAGCACCTCAGTGAAGACTCAAGATATATATATATATTTTTACATTTCACTGCCATATATTTGTTTTGTAATTTTACCTTAAATTTTGAAGAGCATAACAAACTGGAGAAATATCGGAAGGCTCAAAACAGAACTAGCATAATAGAATGTACGAGTTACTTAATCATATAATTACAAATGAATAGATTAATCGATTGATATCCTAAATTTATTGCTGTCTCACTAGAAAGCTACTAGTGATATGAATAGAATGCTGGAAAAGTTAATAATAGAGAGAAAAATCTAAATCTTTACTCTAAAAGAGAATCGATTATGCTTATCTTACCAACTTTGTAATTTTAGTTTTGGACTCCATTTGAGTCACTTTGACACGGTATAAAAAATGCATTATTTATTATTATATTATTCTGGGTATTTGTCCAGCTGCTCAGAAGAAAAAAAGAAAAAACAGCTTAGGTAAGGGAGGCTAATGTGCTCGTGAGCCAGGCTATATGATACCTCACAGAGCTAAATCTATAAAAATATGAACACTCAGTATTATCAGTATATAAAGAAAATAAGGAAAAAGCAAAGTAGGTTAATTTCAAATTTACTATAATATTTATTATCGTTTGAATAATTTTAATTGTTATAAATACAATGTAAAAGTGGTAGATTGTGAAAAAATATATCACTTAACTGTGGAGTTTAAGCTCATTATCCTTTTGTTTCTTGTTTCCAAAAGAAGCTTGTTAACAGTTGCATTTATTTGTCAAGCATAAATCCAAACACTTTTTGCTGCCTTATTTTGAAATGTAACTCTTTTTAAATATTTCAAATAAAGACTTTTTCAGTAAATACTTACTGCCCAGTTTTTAGAAATATGAAATTTTGTCAGCGATATTCAGGCCTCATGCATAAACAATGCCGTAATGCTGTCCATATGGCTAAAAGCGTGTCAACTACCTCAAGTACGGTTTAAAGTGAAAGTTGACAACCTTTGACATTCTTCACCAATTAATTCAGCTTATTGTATGTGTGATCCTATTTCCTATGTTATTGTAGAACGAGAGCTACTTAGAGGCTGACAACTGTACACAACAGGGGTCACCAACCTTTTTGAAAGTGAGAGCTACTTCTTGGGTACTGATTAATGTGAAGGGCTCCCAGTTTGACACACACTTCTGAAATAACACATTTCCTCAATTTAACTTTAATTATATGTTATCATTAATAATTAATGATATTCATCTATGTAAAGACACTGATTATGGCAACTGTTTCCGTGGAGACCAGCTAGCGCTGATCTAATATTTAATAATAAACTTTTTTTTTAAATATATTATCTCTAACAAATTGATACCAATGCAACTGTGATAAAAAAAAAAATAGCAACAAAAAATAAAAATAGATGCAGCTTACTGGTAAGTTGTTATAGTGAGCTATTTTTAGAACAGGCCTGCGGGCACCAAGTTGGTGACCCCTGGTACACAATCATTTACATTTCCTTTAAAGGGGGCATGCTGTTTATGAAACACATGCTTGTTGTTTCTGTATTTATGACGGGAGGGTCAGGTCACTGTGTAAAGTAATCTTCAAAGCATCCCAAAGTTTCTCAATGGGATTAAATTGTGAACTTTGTGGTGACTGATCTATATGTGAAAATTGTGTTTCATGCCCTCACAGCCACGCTTTCGCAATTTGAACCTGATCAATCCTGGCATCGTCATCTTGAAATATGCTTGTGCCATTAGGAATGAAATCAAAAAACCACAGACTTGGTCATTCAGTATATTCTGGTAGTCATCATTGTTGAACCTAGACCCAGCTCATAACACTGCATCCACAGGCTTTCACAATAGACACTAGACATGTTAGGTGTTCTTCTTCTGCCTCACTTCTTATCAGTGATGGACAGTTGCAAACTGGGAGAATATAGTGCTGCGCAATGAAACTTCCTCCTGCTTGAACTTGACATCAACATTGTGAACAATGGACCTAAACTGCCAACAGTACTAAAAATTGAGGCTGCTGATGTAAAAGTGTGAAGATTGTCTTCCTGGCCAAGTTCACACCCAGTCAATCATGATTTAAACAATGCTTTGTATCAGACTATTGTTGGCCATCATAGATTTTGACCATCTGAATCCAATTATAGTCTGTTTACAATTCCGGCATAACAATGCACCTTAACAGAAAGCCAAAGTATCCAGACTTTTTTTGTTAACATGACAATGAGTTCAGTGGCCTCACCAGATATGTACTACTACTACTATAAAAACAACACCTTTGAAATGGAATACCTGATCAATAAGTAAATTGGCTGTTTGAATGCTGCAGCTGACAAATAGGATGTCATAGTCTGATGCAACCACACACATTGAGTGGAATTTCAAGGAACTTTTTCCAACATCATGCAGAATCTGTGGCATGAATTAAAGCTGTTCAGAGAACAAATTGACAGAATTACTATAGTGTTTCGATTATCTAATATTCCAAATATTTAACTATACATGAGTAAAAAAGTCCTGTTTGGACTAGAATCAGAGGTCATTTTATAAAATTCAATATCAAGATATGGAACGCATGGATGAGTAAAGCCACTCATATAAGATTCTCATTCACTGTCTGTGTAAACAGCTTTGCAGTGCATTCTGATCACATTGTGTTTGGAAAAACATGACACTGAGTTGAAGCTAAAGTCTAGGCTGCTTCATGAAAATGTTGCAACCTGCAAAACTAAACAACTCTGGAAACTTACAGTTCATCTACACAGAAGACAGATTCAGATACTGGATAGCTTGTTATTTGCCTTAAATGTATTTCAGAAACATACTTTTTGGCTATGTTGATAGCATAGGAAAAGGGTTAATGAGCTGCTACGTTTGTTTCAAATTGAAATCCGAGAGCTTACAGACCAGATGCTGTAGAAGAGGAGGAATAAACTGCTAACTTGTCAGTCAACTGACTGCAGAAATGACATAAATTGTACAACATCTGCTGGGTTTTTACTTGCAGACAACTTTTCATCTCACCCAGAAACTCATAAAAAACTATAACATTGAGTTAAGATACCCGGCAGAGCAAGATTTATATGCAAGGATGTGTCAGCTTTACAACACCAAACCAAAAAAAATGCAGACCTTACTAAAGAAACGAGTGTGTGCAGATTGTTGTGTAATATGTTTATGAATTGCATCAAAATTCAATAAAAGAGCTGCTAATTTGATTAACTGATTACAAACATAAAATGAGGGACCTATATACAAATTGTAATATGGGCTAGGACTCTTCTGATGAGGGCTGACTACAAGAGTTTGGAATCCAGCTACAGACATTTGCTTCCATTTAACCACTGAGGTCAACCAACAATGTTGTGTGAAAAAGCCTGGCTCGCAGCTGGCATTCAAATTCTTCCTGATGCTGTTAGGAGAAAAGACAAAACAAAAACTAAAAACTATAATGAGACATAACAAAAAACTATATGGATAAAAAAACAGGAATCAAGACAAAATAGGAATCTTTATGGAAAACTTTAATTCTAAATTAACACTAGAACATTAAGGCACACTGAACCAAAACCCAAGACTGCACAGACACTAAACAGCAGCGATGGCAAATCGCTGCTGTTTGGTAAAATGATTGACTGATTGATTTGTAACATGGCTGACATAAAAATAAAACACATAACAGAAGAATTTAATCCTCTAGAACCCAGTCAGAATTCTGCCTCCCACAGATTGGCTGCACCCCTGTCACCATGATTAACATGGAAAAGAGAGAAACGCTTCCAACCCGCTCCCCTTCAGACAACCCTGTTATTTGTATGAAGCACAGTTGTCAATGGAATCAGTCAGTCAATTCCAAACACCACCATGTGCAAGACCAAAGAGCTCTCAAAGCACTTTAGGGACAAAAGTGTATAGCTGCACAATGCATAATGATTGGTGTCATTACTCAAAAATGGAAGAAATGCAAAATGACCATCAATCACCCTCCTCTTTGATCTTCCCTCTCGAGATGAAGATGATTATGAGAGAGGTGGTGGATCAGCTCATATCTACATTTGTTAACGTTCTGAAGGCACCTGGGACCACAGTGACTGTGTGGTAATAGATTGAGCTCTTGCACTGCCCACTTGGTCTCCCTGCTCAAGAACGCAAATGTATGTAAAGGCCAATCTTGCGTTTGTCAGTGAACATCGAAATGATTTGGGGAAGGCATTGGAGAAAGTGCTGTGGTAAAAAAAAAAACCCAAACACACATTGAGCTCATTGGCACTGTGTTTGCAAGAAGTAAAATGCTGAGTATGACCTTAAAAACAACATCCCAGTAGTCAAGCATGGAGGTGGAAGCATTGTGCTTTGGCGTTTGGATTTTTCTACTAAGAATGGGACACCTTCAGTGAAATGAGTGCCTAACAAATAGTGCCGTGTACTGTAAAACCTCAGATGAGAACATCCTTCCCTTACCCAGAACAGTGAAGATCAGTCTTGGATGGGTTTTCCAGAATGACAATGACTCAAAACATACTGCCAAGGCAACAAATGAATGATTTAAGAAGAAGCACATTAAGATCATAGAGTGACTTTGATGTGTGTCTTTGAAAGGAGTGGGACAAAAAAAAAAAAAGCTAGGAATTGAAAACTCATCCTAGCAATAATCAAACACTTTAGGCACTTAACATAAATAAACTTACAAACTTAACAGAGATTCAAAGCACAACAACACAAAATCTTGAGACCATAACACATACAGTATTAATGCAGGAGGTTATGATTTGGTGAGAGGCTGCATGTTGCATGGAGAAATAGTTCAAGTAAAACTGCACAAATGTGGGATCTGGCTGTGATCTTTGCATCCTCAGGCTGGAATGCATGAAAGACACAGCAACCCAGGCTCAGGGATATTTCAAAAGCCCACTGTCAGTGCACATTGCTTATTGCTGCAGTCAAAATGCTTCTATGCTAGTTTCTGTGCTCAGTGCTTTTAAGGACCGACTGGAGGCCAACAGACAGAGTTTACAGTTTGAGCGTGTGGGGTCTGAAATGATTGTTCTTGCCACTTACCACAGAAGACTGCAAGTCCTAGAGGAAGGGCATAGTGCACCAGCTGAATCCCCTCAGTAGTTTGGAATTTTGGTTGTAGAAGTATGTCTAATTTGGTAGCTGAATCCAACCACAGAGGTATTGAGGTGCACAGAACATAGTAACGGCTTAGTAGAAAAAGAAAAGATGCTTCTGTAGTATTTTGAATTTCCTCAGACGGCAAATAAAGTACTGCTGGGTTTTATATGGGTTTCAGTCATTTGAAAGTCATTACCTCCTGTTATAATTTATTACAGTATTCTCAAATTTTTTAATATTGGGTAATTATTTTTGAATAACTGTCGTGGCTGGAGAAGCAAGCCATGTGGTGTGGGGAAGGATGGACCCAAATGCTGGCACTCGTGGAATGCAGGTGAGGTTTATTTACAAAGTGAGGATTACAAACAGAAGCGAGGATGGCAAAGACTGAACTAATAACTAAACTGAGAAAACTAAACACAAACCTGGAAACATACATGCAGGAGGAAGCTGGGATGAGACGCAGCGAGACGTGGGAGAGAAGACACCAATTAACGCAGACGAACCAGCAAAGGGTAAAGGCAAACACAGGATTTAAATACACAGTGGAGTAATCGGGGAATGGGAAACAGGAGGGAAACACAGCTGGGAGACATCAGCGATAACAAGACCAGGGAAGCAAAACTAGAATCTGTCACAGTCTGGCAGGGGCAGACTGTAAGGATTGCGAGGAGGACCCAAGTGCACACAAAAAGGAGCATAGACAATAACTTGATAACCAAAAGCGAGCCGTTTAATAAGGCTGGTGAACAGAATACAAAACAAAAGGGCAAAAGCGGGCAGGGAAGAGCTAGACCAAAACTAGACTGGGAAAACGAAATACTGAACACTGACACAAAGAACAAAACTTGAACATAACAAAACCTGAACGTGGAGAATCCTGGCAACATGGAAACAGGGTATGGTAAACAGCGTAGAAAACAGACTTGGAAATCAGACGACCTGAGAAATTCTCAACGACACACACAGACTTAAATACACAGAGGAGATAATGAGAGGAATGGGGAACAGGTGTGAACACACCAGGGAGACATCAGGGCTAACGAGACCATGAAAGCAAAACTAGAAACATTGACATGACACATGAGCTTCAAGGTAAAACAGAAAACACAAAGCAGACATGGCAACATGAACTTGACTACATAAGACACGCAGACATGAGACACAAAGGGTGAGGGAAACTTAAGCACAAACGAAACGACTTAAATACGAAAACTTAAATACAATGAACAATAACGGCAACACAGGCATAAGAGATCTGAACTAAAGAATATCTAATAAACCTAGACATGAACCATAAACAATATAAGAGTAACTCAATACGCTGGGCCAAGAGACACTGGATCATGACAGAAACATTGACATGAGACAAAGACCTTCAAAATAAAACAGGCACTTGACTTGACACAGACAGAGACATGAGACCAGTGAGACGGAGGGAATGTGAAGCACAGAAGGGTACAGAAACAGAGGGCTTGGGAACAAAACCTAAGAACTACAAATATCTTAATCAGAATTAAACTGAAACAAAGATAAACATAATCAAAACAGAACCACTGAGTCATAGACTCAGGACCATGACGATAACAGCAACAGAAATGATTAACAAAGTGTGTACGAAAGAGTAAATCAACTCTACAGTGTTGTTAGGCAAGTAGCAACCATCACAAATGCTATGCCTGGCTCATTCAGGACGTAACAAAGAATAGAGTCACACAGAGGCAGTTTTACTAGATCCACTTATTGAGTGTAAACTGAGAAAAAAAAGAGAACAAATGAAAAGTAGGTGCTATCCTATAAACAACATGTGACTGAAATTAGAAATAACTCAAACAGAACCAAAAACCAAAGCAGAAAGACAAGCTAGGTTGGTGCCAAAAAGGCACTTCCAGTGTATAAGGCTGAATGAACAACAACCAAAGCATAAGCCTCTGAGTGCTGTTGTGCATGTTAGATAGAAATGTTAACGGGTTAGGATCTTTGTACACAGTTACTGGCAGTGATGATCCAACATACACTTTAGAAAACTTCAATGCTCAAATAACTGCCAGTGTTTTCTTTTCAATTGCTGAATAATTCAGCTGGTGACGACTGAGTTTGCGTGGAAAACCCTCCAACAAACACGCAGGATGCCAAACAATAACAACGCCGGAGCTGTCACACAAAATCAAACTTTTTAAACAACAGTGATTTGTTATTGTATTTAATAAGTAATAAGTCCTATAATAAGTTGTCTGCTTACAAGAATGGAAACCATTCTGGTCTTTTATTTGCTCATGTGAATTCAGAAAAATATTCATCAGGATTACAAAGATCAGGATGGTAATCATTAGGCTCACAGAATTTGACATGTAGTAATTTTGTTTTGTAACTGTTTTTAAAATTATGATAGTTGTTATAAAATTCCCTTGTCAGTGATGTCATGTCCCAGCTGATCTTTGATGATCTCTCAGGGTGATGACAATAGCTCATCAGACTTTTACGGCTGCTTGTAACGGCTTGGGACAGAAAATGGACACAGCGTCAATTTCATTGAATTCCCTTGACTTTAATACATTATACATAACTGAGAAAGACAAAGAAACCATACATCTAAAATTAACATGCATTGCCTGTTGTATATGTAAAGGAGGATGCTTTGAAGTAAATGCCTTTTGCTTATTTTTGAGCTGTGGCAAAAAATTCCTCTGCCCTGAGCAGAAAATAAACAATGCAAAAACAAATAAATAAAAACAACCTTTTCAAATGAAATTCTCATGATTTTGTGATCACAAGTATGACAGCTTTATGAATCAACCCATTATTTAAATCAGAAGATTTGATTTAATTTGCTTCCTCTTTGGAACTACATATTAGACTTTTATAAAACCTCAGCCCTTGGGATGGTAGGTTTGCATATGTGAAATTCCTATTCAGTTCTTTGCAAAAGCAGATGCAACCTTGAGACTGCAAAAAAAATAAATAAATAAATAAATAAATAAAGATAGCCCAGGTGGCAAGTAATCTGATGTATAGATTTTTATTCTTAAGCCCAGATAACACTTAGAAAATGCACGACAGACATCACTCTAAATCCCACACTGTTTTGCTGAAAATACACCACACAAGCAACATTATTTAAAATTGGAGCACATGCTTGACTTTCATTACAACCAAAATCTGTTATGAGTGACTCTTGTTTGATCTCCCGGTGACTAATGGGAGGATGAAACATCTGAATTGTGTTAAAATGAGCCAAATTTCTCAGAAGATTTTACTTTCTTTTGTTTTTCTTTAACCAGAGACTCTGTATTAATTTTGACCAGTCACCTGTTTGTCATCTGTACCTTCTCAGGCCTCCAGTGCTGACCACTAACTACATTTCCACTGCAGGAACTTAGCCAAACTTAACATGTGGTCATTGTCATAGATTTTTGTTTGTACCTCACCCACAACCTAATGCGGAACCGATCATCCTGCAGCTAAACTCAGCATTGTATGTAACATAATGTAACACTGTTTACATTATGACCACAGAGTAACTCTTCAGTTATGAAGTCTCAAACTGGACATGATGAAAGATGGGTGGATCTGTGGATTAAAGCTGGAGCAGAGGAGTAAAGGGTTGTTTAGCTCCCCTGCAAAGCGACCTCTGCATATATATTTTGGAACTAGTCACCTCACTGCTTTAAACTACTTTTGCAGTAGCTTCAGTTTTCATTCACAGAAGCCACGTCCACGTCCTTTTATACTGGCTACAATCACAACAACTAGTGCTAAAACAAACCACACCAATATGAAAACCATTACTTAAATATTACATTGGGAACATTTGGACAAACCAAGATGCCAAAAATGAAGCCCAACAAAGAGCTGGAGTCAACAGTTAGAGAGATCAGACTTTGTTCAGAACATTTCTCAGTCTGAACAGTTTATTATTTCTTCCACTCTGCCAGGCAGTGCAAAGAAAATATGAAGAAAATGATAGACTATATGAATGGAGATGATGGTTGTTAAAGTTAAGCTTCAGTGACATAATCATACTTGCTTTTGTTTTTGTATTGCTTCAAAATAACATTGTTTTTAAAGTAAGTATTGGAAGTATTTTAGCTCAGATCATCCAATTCCAATTTGAAAGAATAAGTGCCACCCACACTACATCGCTTTATAACACAAAAATAAGCAGTGCTAACCATGCTTTATTATCCACAACAGAGAGTTTCAAAAGACTCTCCAAACACAATAAAACAAGGTAACACAGTTTTACAGAAACAAAGTACCAAAGTACGAGTAAGATCAGTGAGTCATACAGCGGGATTTCAAAGTCGATAGAAAGCAATTACAGAAATATTACCCTCCTATAAAATCTGTTTTCTCACACTTGAAAGAGAAATTTGTGGCCCAGGTCAAAAATTCACCATCTGGAAGTGAACTTTAGGATGTATTGTGTTATGGCAGCACAGGGCTAATGTCAACCAAGGCTTTTCAATGTAACAATCTAACTTGTCTAGATCTGGCAAAAAGTTCTGTGTCTGACTGTATGTGTGTCTTTGTTCACACAATTGTGTTTGTGGTTTAGCTCAGATTGGAAAGCTTGTGTCTCTCTTAGGATAAGTGGGTTATGCATGTGGATTTAAAGTAAAGCATACTGGGTTTACTAGGTGTGCTATAAAATGAGATAGCAGAAAGTAAAATGTTTATTACACCTAAATGCTATTGCATGGTAACAGTTATTCAGTAATAAAACTTAATTTATTTGGTTCATGCACAGACACACAGGCTTTCTCATTAAAATCAGTCTTATAAAAAAAAAATCTGCCTTGCCTTTGCCAATAACAAGCACAATATTTTCATTAGCACTAAATCATTTTCTCCAGTTATCAGAGTATCCGAATAAGCTTAAACCCCCATCAGTGTAAGCAGCCAGTGGTAAGAACACACACACACACACACACACACACACACACACACACACACACACACACACACACACACACACACACACACACACACACACACAAAATATAAACAT
>VURO01020572.1:5209-20971 GCA_015108175.1 Pelvicachromis taeniatus
TTTTTTTTTTTTTTTTTTTTTTTTTTTTTTTTTTTTTTTTTTTTAAATTTTTTTTTTTTTTTTCCTTTTTTTTTTTTTTTTTTCCTAAAAAATAAATTATTCGGGGTTTTTTTTTTTTTTTTTTTTCCTGTAAGCAGGTTTTAGTTTACCCAGATTTCACATCTGTTTTTGCTTAACAAACAGGCAGAATTATCAGGAAATTGCATATGCTTTTGTTAAGTCAGGTAACACCAATATATTCTGTCTGCTCATGCTTAATTGTGTAAGCAAAAAAAAAAAAAAGCTTAAATGTGGGAAGCCAAAACATTTAAATAAAATATATATGTGACAATTAGGCTAGATATAGTCGGGCTCACCTCAACTCATGGCTTGAGCTCTGGAATCAGTCTCCTGGAGAGGGGCTGGACTCTTATCTCAGTCTGGAGTTGCCCCTGGCGAGAGGCAGCGGGCTGGGGTGGGTATCCTGGTATCCCCTCAGCTTGCTGCCTGTATGTTGGGATTTCTCCAGTGAATGAGAGGGTTTGTTCCCTGTGCCTCCGGGTCGGGGAATGGGGTTCTGACTGTCGTCTGCGCTTATGCGCCGAGTGGCGATTCAGAGTACCCAGCCTTCTTGGAGTCCCTGGATGGGGTACTGGAGGGTGCTCTGCCTGGGGACTCTATTGCCCATTGCTACGAGCCATACGATCCTTATTCAACCATTGCAAGAGCTTGGTCTGCATAGCCGGCAATATGTCGGATTCGTTCCTGGTGGGTGATGGGCTCCGCCAGGGCTGCCCTTTGTCACCGATTCTGTTCGTAATTTTTATGGACAGAATTTCTAGGCATAGCCAAGTGGCGGAAGGCTTTCACTTGGGTGGTCTCAGAATCTCATCTCTGCTTTTCGCAGATGATGTGGTTCTGTTGGCTTTATCGGGTGATGGCCTCCAGCTTGCTTTGGAACGTTTCGCAGCCAAGTGTGAAGCGGTCAAGTGTGAATCAGCACCTCCAAATCCAAGACCATGGTCCTCAGCCGGAAAAGGGGGGAGTGCCCACTCCGGGTCAGGGCGAGTTGTTGCCCCAAGTGGAGGAGTTTAAGTATCTCGGGGTCTTGTTCACGAGTGACGGGAGAAGAGAGCGGGAGATCGACAGATGGATTGGTGCTGTGACTGCAGTAATGCGGACGCTGCTCCGGTCTATTGTGGTAAAGAGAGACGTGAGTGTAAAAGCGAAGCTCTCAATTTACCGGTTGATCTACATCCCTACCCTCACCTATGGTCACGAGCTGTGGGTAGTGAACGAAAGAACGACATCGCGGATACAAGTGGTGGAAATGGGCTTCCTCTGAAAGGTGGCTGGACTCTCCCTTAGAGATAGGGTGAGAAGTTTGGCCATCCGGGAGGGGCTCAGAGTAGAGCCGCTGCTCCTTCACATCAAAGGAATCAAAGGAGCCAGTTGAGGTGGTTTGGGCATCTAACAAGGATGCCTCCTGGGTGAGGTGTTCTGGATATGTTCCACCGGGAGGAGGCCTTGGGTCAGACACCGGACACATTGGAGAGATTATATCTCTCAGCTGGCCTGGGAACGCCTTGGTGTTCCCCCGGACAAGCTGGAGGAGGTGGCTGGGGAGAGGGGGGTCTGGGCCTATCTGCTTGGGCAGTTGCCCCGCAACCCGGTCCTGGATAAGCGGAAGAAGATGGATGGATGGATGGATGGATGGACAATTAGATGTAAATAAATTGTCCACCCAAAAACAGAGAAATGTTTTTGGGTGTCTACCTTGTATGTGGTCTTTGTGCTGACAGTGTGACTTCATTGAGTTCTTAATGTCCAATCTTAGTGTCCTTCAGTAATTCATCTAAATGACTTTTAAATTATATATCATAAACAAAACATTGATTAATCACATTAATTATTGTAAAACAGTGCAATATTTGTGCTGTTTAACATTAAGATGGTCCACATTTGCAGGATTTTTCCTGGAGAGAAATGTACCTTTTGGATGTAACTATATTGAAGTATTGAACTATGACCACCGTAAAGATCCAGCAGGTAATGAGTGAACTGGAAATCAACTTTGCATAAGTTTCGAGTTCCAATAGGTTGAGTCTGTTCATCTGGACGTAGCGTTTTTAGTGGGAGAAACGTTTCGTCACTCATCCAAGGAGTCCCTCGACCTTATAAACTGTACTTTTGCATAATGACTGAAACTAGCACCACTGAAGGAACAATGGGCTGGGAGGTCAGTTCCTTGATCATTAATATTCAAATTCTCATGACCTACCTTTCAATGGCCATGAGTACCATTCATAGAGAGTTGGGCATCACAGCATTGTAAGATGGTGAAAGATGTACCCTTAGGCCCCCTCCTCGATGAAAGATGTACCCTTAGGCCCCCTCCTCGATTCAGAGATGGTCTTTTCCTTTTCACGTCTTGATTCACATGTTATTTCTTTACATGTTGGTTACAAGACTTTGTAATTTTTAAAGTGGTTTTGAGCAATTTCTGAGGGTCTTTACAAAGTTTTTGTTTGGACATTTGCTTCTTTTTCATTCATTTTCAGTCCAGTACTTGTACCTGACCATTTTGTAGATGTTGAAGTACTCAACCCTGAACTATGAATCAGGCAAGCAGCAAAAAGTCCCCTAGCCAATGGACGAACACATAACAGCTTAGAACCCAGGAACAGATTCCAAATTTTTTTGGAATGGATCTGTGAAAAATCCATTCAAGCGGCTCTGTCATGGTTTGAAGCTGAATTTCAGATAAAATTGGTGAAATTATGAACTCAGAAAAGTACTGTTAGATATTACCTGCACCACTATCTGAAAAGTGCCTGATTGGCAACGGCTTCTTTTATCAGCATAGCAATGATCCCAAACACACTGCCAATGCAGTAAAAGCATACCTGGATAGAAAGTCATGGATTTAAAGAAATTACAAGAAAACTGTTCAGGAGAGCTCAGTGTTGAAGAATAAAGGTGTTCATACCAAGTCAAGCTCATACGAATTGTTCAGACTCTGTTTTTGCTTTTTATAAACTATTTCCATGTATGTTTGCACATACATACTACACCTAGCAGAATTTTAAGAAATAAGGGGTGCCTCAAGATTTTTGAACAGTACAGTGCTTGAGTGGAATTTATTTTTTCCTTAAGGATACAGTCATGACCAAGTGATCTGGCCTGTGGTAAAAAGTGAGGTATGCTCGTAGACACCATCCGTCGCCATTTATAAAGGGATTTTTAATTCATTTGACTTTGTTGTTATGAGCAAAAAATAATTTTATGTTTGTGGACATGGATAGGTTGTCAAAATACTTCTATTGCAATACTGGTGATTTCCTTTAGGGGGTGCCAGATGTTTATTTTTTGTCCAGGAGAACCCCCGATTTAGGATTGCTGCTGTTCTCACCACTCTGCAGACTGATGCTTGAAGGCAACTCTGTGTGCGTTTTTTTTTTTTGACTGTGCCTATTAATTTCCTTAATATTTATTTTTAAATAAAGTGAAATTTCAAAGGTGCCGTGTGAAAAATTTCCTTAGGAAGTTGCTTGAGAATTTAACTTTAAAGCGAGTCTCGCTGGGTCAATTGTTTAAAAATCATTAACTTAAATATTCAATTAGATTTAAGAAATTTTAGTCTTTTCATTCAAATGAAAAAGAAGTTGATGGCTGAAATCTCAGGCTTAACAAAGAAAAAAGTCCAGGCGAGTGTTTGCTGACTGTTTTTGTGTCTTCTGTGTGTTGCAGTGGAGGCTTCTGTTCATGGCACCAATGTCCACTGCTCTGACAAAACCATTGAGGCTGCAGAGGCTCTGCTACGCATGGATTCGCCCTCCAGCCTCAAAGGAGACCACAGCCCAGGTAACACACACACACACACAGATACACTGTTAGTGCACCACCGCTCAGGTTTATACGTTCAGTTTCTTAAACTGTAGCCACTGGTCAGTCAAGGAGATCCTCATCGACCCTGTGAAGAAAATCATGAATGTTGTTATTACATTTCCCTCTCATCCCTCCTCTCTTCGATTCCTCTGTGCAGAAGCGTTCGTTCCACAGAGTGGAGCGACACAAGACTTCCTCCACGCTGCCATGCGGCCAGACATGATCACAGAGACAGAGGTGGAGATATCAACAGAGGAATGTTGCGAGGAGGAGGATGAGGAGATGGTCACGCTTATGGACGATCCGGAGCCAGAACCCGACCACGAACCAGTCAGGAAGAAGCGAGGTAGACTTACAAAGAGCTGGAAGTGAACTTATCTGTTATGTGGAGGAAGCCAGAGCCCACAAACTGTTAATTTGATATCTTTAACTTTCTGGGAGTTTGTTAAACTTTGGAGAAAGGAAAATATTCAGTGTTTCAAGCCAAGATTTAAATGGAAAACATCTGGAAGCATTGATGCCAGGTTGTAAATCCAAAACCTTGTAATTATGCTCGGTGACTTTACTCAAGAGCACCATCTAGTGGTCATTTTCTCCTACGGCGGGGTCACACCTCGGCCTCACAACTGACTTCTTTAAAACGTTTCCCTTCCCAGCCGGACGGAAGCCGAAGACGCATCAGTCGTCCATTTCCAACGGCTCACCGGATATCGGCATCAAGAAGAAACCAAGAGAAGGAAAAGGTATCCGAACAGTAACAAAACTTTCTCCCACTGACGGGAGACGTTCAGGGTTCACCTTTTCACTTTAACGAGTTCACGTTTAAAGCAAACCCCCACTGGGAACTTTTCTTCTTCCAGTCAATATTTTCACTTTAAAGGAAGTGTGTGTATTTTACTGAAATAAAGCAGCTGTGGCGTGGAAAACAGCTGGATTCACTTATTTCACTCACATTTGTGACCTAAATCATGCTTTATATGCTTCATTTAACACTTTGAATGTGTCTGCAGCTGTCTGCAACTTTTACTGATACTCATGAATCAGTCAACAGTCCTTAAATATTAATATGACCTTTCAGTTAGCTCGCAGTTAGCTCATGAATTTATACAGTGCTCAGGGCTCAACTCTCAGCAGCAGTCACCTCAGGTGTACCTTTGTACAGGCAGGTGACGACCGAGTCGCCTTACAGACAATTTAATGTTTTTAAGTTTGTTTTTTCTCATTTGAGGAAAAATTGTGAAGCGTTTTTACAGTGCACACACTGAATGAAAACACACTGAGTACAGATGTTCATTATCTTTGATTTCCAGCAGGGAGCACCACCTACCTTTGGGAGTTCCTGCTGGACCTCCTCCAGGACAAAAACACCTGTCCCAGATACATAAAGTGGACCCAGAGGGAGAAGGGCATCTTCAAGCTGGTTGACTCGAAGGCCGTGTCCAAGCTGTGGGGCAAGCACAAGAACAAGCCAGACATGAACTATGAGACCATGGGGCGGGCGCTCAGGTACTGTCTGTGATTATACTCTGATGTGTGACATTTTTGAAAGAAACAAAGTGATTTACGTCTTTCTGATCCTATTTAATACCGATCGTTGGCCCCAATAAAGGCAACAGCAGTGTTTTGATAAACAAAAAAAAGCTTGGTCTCTTCAGGATTACCTTGCTGGACTTCACGGAGGCTGATTTCCAGTCGTCTGCTGATGTTTCATTTTCAATTTGCTACTTTTTTATTTTCTTTGAAAGCAGCATCTAATGTTCTGACGCCTTTTCTTTAGATATTACTACCAGCGCGGCATCCTCGCCAAGGTGGAGGGCCAGCGGCTGGTTTACCAGTTCAAAGAGATGCCCAAAAACATCGTCATCATCGACGACGATAAGGCGGAGATTCCTGCCCCGGAGGACCTGATCGGCTCGGACACAGTGGTGTCCTACGAGCGCGTGCCTCCGCCGTCAGACATGGTGCTCCACGCCACTGAGCTGTCGTCCTCCAAGAAACCCAACATCTTGCGGGGCGCTAACAAAACCAACATCGTCCACACTCCAATCGCCACAGGCAGCAAGCCAGCAGCAGGAGGAGCGGTGACGGCGGGAAGAATAGTGACGGTCTCTGCGGCGCCAGACGGGAGCCAGAAACAGCAGTCCCACGCGGCAATCATCCCGAACGCCACGGGGCCGAGGTGAGGCCCTCACACAGATGCTCACTGTGTGGCGCCTGTGCTCATGTGGATCTTTACCCTTCTGACTCTGTCTCTCCTGCAGGACGGTGCGGGTGGCTATGCAGGTGCCGGTAGTCATGACAACATCGCTGGGCCAGAAGATCTCCACAGTCGCTGTGCAGCAGCCGGCGGGAACAACAACAGCTGCCGGCCACACCACCCTGCTCACCAACACCTCGGCTATCGGCGCCGCTGCTGGGAACGCCAACTCCCAACAGAAGGTGTGTTTTCTGACGTGAGCGACAGGAAGTCGGCTCTACTGCTCGCAAAAGCAAACAAAGTTTAGAAATGTGTTTATAACTCTGAGTAATGAAGTTTAAGTCACTGCGCAGCGCTGAAAAATGAACCGATTAGTTTTTTCTCATCAGGTCGTGATCCAGACCATCCCCACCATGGTGCCGGCCACTGCGGAGAACGGAGACAAGATCACTGTCCAGCTCGCCAAGATCATCACCATCCCAGCCCACCAGCTGGCTCAGTGTCAGATCCAGACCTCCACGGGCACAAACAAGCCCGGTGTCGGGGCCTCGCCGGCGGGCATCAGCCTCCTCGGGAGCCCCCTAACTGTCCGCGCCCTCGCGCCCGTCAACGTCGCGCCAGGAACGCAAGTGATGAGACTCACCGTGCCGACGCAGGCGCAGCAACAGGCTCTGGTGGTTTCGCAGCCGGGCAGCGGGGCAGGCGTGATGACGGTATCCGCGGCCAGCCAGGCGATGGCGGCGCAGCCTCGTATCATTAGCGGTGTCATCAATGGCTCGGAGCTGGTCATAGGAGGAGGAGCGGTGGAGAAGCTGAAGACCGCCGGCGTCCAGGTACAGGCCGTGCAGGTGCCGGTGGCGATCCAGCAGAATCAGGTGAACCTAAAAATGGCCCAGAGCATCAAATTGGAGCCGACGGACTCGGCCGACGTGACGATGAAGACAGAAGAGCCTGAGTGCTGAAATGCGTCCGTGTCTCCTCTGCCAGAGCGTGCTCGTTTGTACATTTCTGAAGTCATTTCTACTTTTCTTCATAATAACCAGCAGCAGTCTGTGAGACTTTAAAGACGCACAGAAGTCCCTTTTTTTCCTGTCTTTTCTTCCTGAACCCGTCTTCACATCTTCCCTGTTGCTGCCCAAGCGCTAATCCGGTCTGTCTCAGACCCGCACAGAAAACCTCTCCGACATAGGAAAACAGACTTGAAGGAAAGGGATGTGTTGGGAAAAGGAAAAAGGGACCAACTTTTGATCACTACAGTTTATCCTTTGGAAATGTTTCACCGTCACTGACTCGAAATCTGGCAAGAAAAAAACCCCACGAAACACTACAAACACAAATGAAAGCAAATAATAAAAAACCGAAATGTGAACGGTCACATTTAAGAGGACACGGAGGACGGTGTCGGCGTGTAATGCAGCTTTTGTAGAGACAAACGTTAAAACCAGCAACTTTTCTTTTATTATTGTTGTTATGATATCACTGTGCCGATCAAGTGTAGGTGGTGCTATGAGAGCGTGAGGAAGAGGAGTTCCTACGAGGAGCGATATCAGACAGAACATGGTCATGTATGTACATAAATATAAATGTATCTGCTATACAGTTTACGGAGCTAATGTTAACAGAACAGCCTTAGATTGAAATTTTCTTCTTCATGTCATGTCTGAACAGTAAGCTGTTTTTTGTTTTTTCTTTGTGTTTTGATACCTTGTACCAAGCACAGTATTATTGAAACTAGGGGAACTAATTTTTCTTTCTACTGGTTCTTCCGCCTCCATTTGGCTGTTTTAATGCTCACACAGGTTGAATCGGACAGGCCTGACCGCTCGCAGCACACCCGAGGATGTGGTTAGAAAGGATCTTGACGGCTCCATTTTCTCTTTAATGTTGGGACGTTCCTTTTCGTGACCCTGCAGTCAGGCTGCATGCGAAGAAACGCGACTCTGAGCCGATGCATGCTGCCACATCTGAAAATAGGAATGTCTGTAAACTCAAGAATGAAATGAAGCAAGTTTTTCTCAAGCTTATGCAAAGATGGCTCACTGTGGATCCCAGGTCACTTTACTTCCAGCTTAAAACGAGGCTCCTGCATTTCATTTTTTTTAATCTAAAAAGAGGGAAGGGGAGAGAGAGAGAGCGAGAGAGGTTTGTGTTCAGACTGAACTGTTTGTATATTCAACATTTGAAGTATATTCTATTTTGTTGTACTCTTGTTTCAAAGTGTATTAAAGTAGATTTTACTGAAATATAAAGACATTTGAAAGCTGACGGCTGTCCCTGCATCACTTATTTAACTTTTGTTCATTTATGTTGGAGCTGGGAGATTTTCAGTTTGGGTTTAAATGATTGTGAAACAAGATAATCAGGATAAAATGGGTGTAACAGGTCCTGTTCTCTTACAGAGCTGTATTCCCTCCAGTCTACTCAGTTTAGCTCAGCTCAAGCTAAAGATGACAGAGACTTTGTACGGGTTTTTTTTTTTTTCTTTTTTCTTTTTCGTTTAACCATGAAGTGAAACACTCGATTGTCTCTTTAGGCAGGCGGCGTTAATCATGTTTTTCAGTAGTGTGCATGAAACGAGCTACCTGAGAAAAGCCAAACACCACAGGGGGAGAATTAGCCCCCCGGCTCTGGATGGCATCACCTTGTCCTCCAGTAGCACTTTGAGGAATCGTGGAGTCCCCGTGACCAGGATCTGTTCTTCAACGCACACAAATATTTAGCGCTTTCTTACGTTTGCGCAATATCTCTAATTAGAAACATCCTGTTTATTTATGAACTTTGCGCTGTGACTGCTGGTTTATTGTGGTTTACAGGGTATTTACTCTCAGGCCCGCCTTCTGTGGAAGCAGCTTCCAGTTTGGCTTCGTGAGACAGCAACATGTAAAAATTTCCTTTCAAAGCTTAATTAGGGCTGGATCAGGTGACCCTGAGTGCTCCCTAGTTGCGCTGTGGAGGGTTTGGGGGGGGCTTCCCATGATGCACTTGAGTATATCATTTGTTATAATTAATCTCTGGCTCTCTTCCACAGCGTGTCTTTGTCCCGTCTCCCTCCCCTCACCCTTAACTGGTCGTGGCAGACCGGTTCCTGTTAAAAGGGAGTTTTTCCTTCCCACTTTCATAAAGTGCTTGCTCATAGAGGTCAGCTGATTGTTGGGGTTTCTGTATACCATACAAAATAAAGTGGCTTGAGGCTATAGAAATAAAATAAAAACAGGTTCCTGCTGAGCTGCGGTGCAGGTAGCTGTTAAAGCTGAGCAATAAACTAAAGTTTTTTTAATATCCTGAGCTAATTTATATAAATCAACACAAAGCTGAACACAAGAAGCAGAAGTTCGGTTTTACTATCCGACATGGAAAGAATCACGTGAGACTTTTATAGCTCCTAACACGATTTCACACATGAAAGTGAAAAAGGGGGGTTGAAGAGTTTCAGAGAGATTCTGAGAATCTGTGTCACCTGTAAAAAAAAAAAGGCTGTTTTAGACTTCAATCTTGAGCTTTTTGCACATTGTGAAACTTTTTTCCTAAACATTACTCCAGGTGTTTGAATAAAACTCAACGAACAATCATGTCTAAATATGAGCAGCACACACAGGGCAGCCTGTCTGCACATTCGTGCGTTCAGTTTGTGTTTACTGACCTTTATCGTCAAAGCAGATAAAGATAAGAATCTGGGTGAAATTCAGTTGTGCAAAAACATCAAAGCATTAACAAATCCGGTTTCCATTCAGCTTCTTTGTTTTTTAGGTGAAGCAGAAATCTCAAAACTATCTGAAAAACTGAAGACGAGAAAAAAAAAAAAAACCCTCGTACAGCTGGATAAGAAGAGGAAACGGGCCTTTTCTGTTTTTGGAATCAAAACTTTTAATTGTCATGTCACAAGTAAACAACTGAAAGCACATCCATTTCTAGTTAATTATATTTATATATATAAAAACCTTTTTCACACAGTTGCAATCACCACAGAGCTGAGGTCAGTCTGAAGAAAGAGCTCCATTTATTTATTTTACAAATGATTTAATCAGATGTTCAGTTATTCGGTGTTACCTGCCAAGTCTGCACAGGAGCTACTGGAAGACAACAACACAGACAAAAGCATTCCTAACATGCCAAATTTTTATCTCTGCAAACTACAGCGGACTCATCACTGCAGGCAAAGCAGATCAAACGAGGCATGAGAGGGGCTGCGAGCAGGTTCTTCTGGTTATTTAGTCTGTAACGTCTATAAAAAGATGTCTGCAGGGAGGGGACGGGAGTCCTGCTTCCTGTTTGTAATGCACCTGTAGAATAAAGTGCCACTGCTGACCAATCACATTCAAGAACAATGTGGTAAGGTGGAGGTAGACAGTTTCTGCGGACCACAGACAGTAGAAACGATGGACGGTAACTTCTGGATGCTAAAACTGAAGCCCCCGTTAACGATCGGAAAGATGGAAAGTGCTTTCTTTAAAATCGTCAACAGGGGGCGACTCCTCTGGCTCTAAAATTGCGCGGTGGATCAAAAAGAATCGTCTGATTTCAAAAGGCCTCATCCTTTAAAGTAACGTTCACCAGTGCTCACAGTGCGCCTCTCTGGAAGCACATATGTCTGCTCGATCACAGCTGTGGGAACCAAAGCTCTTTGAAATCAGATGATCTTTTTTCCTTTAAACACTCTCAGTTGACAAGCTACTAGTTTCAGTTCATCTTATGTGATCACGAGTTGAGCAACCAAAACTGGCAGTTTCCTAAAGGTTCTTATCTACATCAGATACGACTGTGACTGAAGATCGCAGACCACACAATGCTGCAGAATGGCCCACTGAACAACGCCTTAGTTTGTGAGTCCGAATGGAGGGCTATACAGGGCATGCCCACTGGCTAAAGACTTGTGATCGAGAAGTTTTTAGCTAGCGAGCACGCTCGTCACATTGGGTTACAAAACGCCAACACGGCGACTGCGAAGACGCTCACCTCCAGGGTCGGCGTGTGACTTCACGGTGGCTGCGCCCATCTTTTCTACTGTCTGTGGTGTGGAGAGCAAAAGAAGGAATCAATATCAAATCCCCAAACCATCGGCTACTGTCAAACAACCGTTTACCTTTATTACTTTTTCATTTATCTGCATTCATCAACATTTTGAAAAAAGAAAAAAAAAAAAGGAGCAGGAACAGGAAGTCTTGGCACAGATATGTGTTGTCTGCAGAAATGACTGCAGACGATATCCGATGCATTCCAGACGATGTCGTCTCTATTTTTATTTTTTTTTTTTGAATACAAATAGAAAACTTCACTCATCATCCACAAAGTCATTGGTGACAGATCCACGGGTGGAAACATGAAAATCTACCCTGAGTGGCCTGCAGGATGTTAAGAGGTGAGAAAAGTTGCTGATTCCACCTCATGTGTGACACTCAGACCACGTCTGCCCTGTAGTGCATCAGCAGCGTGACGCACGACATTCAGAGGTCTTAAAGTACGTGTGTGTGTGTGTGTGTGTGTGTGTGTGTGTGTGTGTGTGTGCAGTCAGGTAAAGTACACCTGTGGTTGGAATCGCTCGTGCAGCTGAGGTACACAGTCAGTGTCTCATTAAAGTCTTGGCCATGTTTTGGAACACCGTCTTTTTCACTCACATGTGACCTCCTGGTCTGCGCAGCATAAAGTGAGGAGGAGGAAGAGCCAACCTCGACTCCGCAGCGCCATCACTTCCTGCGTGCCGGTTTGTCATTTCCTTCTCACTCCTCCTCCTTAAAGCTGAAGTCACAAACCAGAGAGAGGTGGTCAGATGGATAACTAAAGGACGGAAGCCTGTTTGGCCCGATCTCCTCCTCAGTGGGCATGTCCAAGACGGCGTCCACTCTCAGCGTGTCCTTGGTGTACCAGATGTAGTCCAGAGTACTGCAGCACTCCCCCGTGGGTCGAATCTTCCACGTCGTGTACTCCGGCTCCGTCAAACCGTCCCGGCTGAGTTTCTTGTACGCCGAGTCCAAGCCGAAAGGCGACGAGGCGAAGCGCCGATACACCTCCTCATTTGGGACTGCGTTGAAATCCCCGCAGATGAGCAGAGGTGTGTCGGCGGCGGATTCGCCGGGCTGCTTCTGGACCACATTTTGGAGGTGATAAAGGAGGTCTGACCCTTGAGTGCTGCGAAGCCACTCCCAGCCAGAACGAGCCTTCAGATGGGTCACGGCCACACACACGCATTTACCCGTGATCCGACAACGCAGTGTGGTCACTATGGCAACCTGTGGACAGAGAGCACTGAGTCAGAATGTTGTTGTTTTTCCTCAGGAAGGCTAAAACTCCATAATGCTAGACTGTGACACAGATTCTTTATTTCATGTTTTCTCACTCAGCGCCAGACTGGATTCCTCTTTTTCTATTTACCATCTTATAAGTGAGAACATTGATCATTCCCCCACCTGATTGGTTGGAATCCTCATGGCAGAGAGTCGTATGTTGACGCTGTCGAGGAGCTCGAATCGCGACTCGTCGTAGAACAGCGCGCAGCCGTCGGGGCCATTGTTGCCCTCCACGTCCAGGCACGGAGACCACGGCTTGGGGCAGAAGTGGCTGCTGTAACCCAAACCTGCCAGCACCGGCTGCAAGGTGTCGTAGTAGTGGTCGACTTCCTGCATGCACACGATGTGAGGCCGGTAGGTGAGGACCTCCTCCACGATGAGATACTTCCTGCGGGACCAGCTGAGGGCCTCCAAAGGACACATGACAAAATTGTCGAGTCCTTCGCCCAAAGCTGCAGGACAGGAGGAAGCGAGAGACCATGACAACATTATCCACCTGTGCCTAAGGTGATGTCAGTGCTTGGTGTTGCACCAAAACACAGAAAGTGGGAATACTGCATGTGCACTCTACCTTGAGCCAGGATGTTCCATTGCATCACCCTGATGGGGGCGCCGTCTCCATCACTCAGGTGAACGAATTTCCTGTCGAAGCGAGGTGGTCGGTCCCTGAGGGCCTCCTCGCACTGTCGAAGCAGCTCCTCTGGATCAGGGGGACAGAGAGAGGACCCCTCCTGCTCCATCGACAGAAGGAAAGACGACGCTTAACATTTAGACGAAAACATTCAAAATAAAAAGTCTGAAGACAAAAGAAAAAAAACAACTACCGGGCAGAAATCTGGATCCAGCTTTGTGAATGCAGGTAGGTGGGGGTTCAGGTGTGAAGAAGGGAGGGGGAGAAGAGAGCTGGTGCTGCTGAGGGGCTGAGTCAGAGCGTTGTACAGCTTCGTGGCCCCTCCACCCATCGGATACACTGCTGAGGAGGAAAATCAGAGTGACGGTGAAGCATGTGATGGGATGGAGAAACATCCGCCTTTCTAACGTGACGTATAAACTGAAGGTAACACAGTTTCCCAGATCCTTTCTCAGGGTTTGTTGAGCTTCAGCTCAGGTTGTCGTGTAAGGACCAAACCACCACAGCTGGAGCAAATGAACCAAACCCAAAGTGACAGCGGCAGCTCAGCCCTTTGTTCTGCTTCAGCAGCATCTGTCAGCTCACACGTGACCAAACTCATTAGACCTAAAAATAACATGTGCGCTTCCCGGGACTGTCCGAGACCGAGCTGGATTAAACAGCTAACAAAAGGAGAAGACCCCTTCCAACGAAGGCTCTACTCCTTGTTAGCACGTTTGCATCGTCAGCCCGTGTTTCACACGCAGCAAACCTAAGAAAACAAAGGTGGAGCTGGGGACAGAGTCTCAGAGGTGGTGTTTGGGTTTCACCGGTGAAACGGAGAGCAGAGCACATCAAGTTGACGAAGTCGTTGCAGTTTTATAAAAGTCATAAAAGCGTTCCCCCCCCCAAAAAAATGTTTAAACAAAGGAGCAACTTTTAGTTATGAATTACAGGCAGAATTACACTACGCTGATAATAAGCAACGTGCCACACCGCCTGCTCCACTTGTGGCTCCGCGAGTGTTTAACAGCATCCACCTGCAAGAACGTGGACTTCAGACACCAGACTGGTCCAGACTGGTCAGACTGGTCAGACGCTGTACCAAGAGACATTGAAAGAGGCGCAAACTAAACACAAAAAGCAATAATTTCGCATCTCCAAATGTTCTGACTTTCAGCAAGACCGAAGCAAAAGAGCTGTCATGCTTCAGCTGACTGCATTCCACGGAGAATTAGCAGGCGAAGAGATGCACTCTTCTCTCTAACGACAAAAAAAAAAGGTACTGCACAGAGATCAGATTGACCTCTGCTTCGACGTAAACATTCTGACCCCCAACTTTTCCTCTCAGCTCTGAGACCAGAACGACGGCACTATGAAAGGAGGGTTTAGACACGCTGGATGTTTAGGATCCGTGCAGCTCTGCGCGATACAGAGAACGGCAACGCGTTTAAACAAGCATCTTCATTCTGTCAAAATTTATATTAGTACATTCATTATCAATATTTAATACTAAGATAATTAATGCTATAGTGAGTCACACACCCAGGCCAGGGTTTGTCTTGGAGTGGTGACCACACAACCTTTCACACAGAAGCATAAAGCAAAGACTCTGCGTTTACTTAACCATAGCCAAAATGCTTAAACAAGGCAACTAAATTAACCCCAATTTGTTTTTATATGTAGAGAAAACCACGTCCAAAACCTCCATCTTCTCTAATAAGACTTTGCGAGACTAAAATAACAACTGCTGAGAACCAAAACGGCCCAAAGAAAACGCTTCTTCTTACCCAGAGTCTCCATTATTCTCCTCTGCAATGTCCACGGTGCTCTTCGGTTAAATGTCTTTTTAACGCTACCTAACAGATGTGCTGCCGAAACGTCTGCAGTGCGTCAGGAGACAGTGACAGATGTGTCGGTCTGCGTGGGGAAAAACCTATGACTTGTCACTGCTGCATATAAAGCCTCAGAGAGAGAGAGAGAGAGAGAGAGCGAGAGGAATTAGGAAGTCGCAGACGTCAGCGGACCGTATGGAGTATTAGAGGTCATGTGCCAGACAGAGAGAGAGAGACAGACAGAGAGAGGAGGGAGAGAGCGACAAAGTCAAAGAGAGAGAGAGAGAGCGCGTGCGGGGCAAACCTGTTGAGCGGCTGATATGATTGACAGATTTACTCTAGCGACTAAATATAGAAGCGCACAAAAACACGATAACCCGCACTCATCCTCACTGACAACACCGTAACCAGAGTACACCGTGTTAATAGTTTCTAATCACTCGGTGAGAGAACAGCGCGTCAGCGTGTGGTAACAACTTCCTCAGCTTGGCTGTTGTAACAGCAGCACACACACACACACACACACACACGCACGCACGCACAGAGGAATGTAATTAACCACTCACCGGTGTTATGACAGTTTCTTTTAACACACGCTGTAGTTTTCCAACCTGTCAATCAACTTTTTTGACAGACAAAAACATTTACAGGACAGATCTACCAGTGGAGAACATTCACTGGGTTATCTGGTAGACGGACTGGTTCTGATACAGCGCTTTACACAAGTTGCCTCATTCACACCAGCCCTTTTTTCTCTTATGCTGTTTCCAGATGCTTTCTGTCAACACCTGGAAACCCCTGATGGATGCATCGGAGAGCAACATGGGGTTAGTATCTTGCCCAAGGATATCTGGCATGCAGACTGGATCTATGACTGACACCAGAACAGCCCTCCTGCAGAAGCAGGAGCTACAGGTAAAAATAAAAATAACAAATTAAAAAAAAAAAAAAAAAAAAAAAAAGCGATAAAGG
>VURO01020575.1:0-11040 GCA_015108175.1 Pelvicachromis taeniatus
TTGCACAAAGGAGCAGGTATCGGTCCTGCTGATTGGTTGTGGACCTTCTACGGCCCTGTCCAGTTCTCCGAGAATATCAGCCAGTCTCCTGAAATCTCCTCCATGTTCTGGAGATTGTGCTGGGAGACACATTAAACCTTCTTGCTGCAGCACGTGTGGATGTGCCATCCTGGAGAAGTTGGACAACCTGTGCAACTTCCGTAGGGTTAAGGAATCGCCTCATACTGCCAGTAGGGATAATTACTCAAGCCAAACTTGCACGAGTGGAAAACCAGCCAAAAAAGATCAAGAGGGGGAAACTTGCAATGACCTCCACATGTAAAACCAGTCCTGTTTTGAGGGTTTTCTAGTTGTTGCCACTTTAGTGCACCTGTCGTTAAGTCCATGAACACCAATACAGCTGAAAGTGATTGACAATGACCTCAGCTGCTTAACCAACCAGGAAATTATCAGACAGGTTTAATTGATTTCATGCCAGGCCCAATACAGTAAGTGTTCCTTTAATTTTTGTGAGCAGTGTATATTGTCAAAGCTTTTCTTCCTACCTGGACCTTGCAAAAACCACATTTTTGTATCACATGTCACGGGGTCATGCTTGGACATCAGTTCAGTTCATCACTCAGTCTTACAGTGAAGAATTTCCTTTCTGTTGTGTGTTTTTTGTACAGTGAAGTGTGCCAGGAGTGTGCCTGCCTACTTTGCTGAAACCCTGTACCACGCCATGAAGGTAAGACCACAGTTAGGTTTGGCAGCTTGAAGGGAGACTTAATCTGTGCGTGTTTGCCAGTGATGGTTTAACCTGTCAAAATGGGTTTATGACATATTGGACGCAAAAATGCTTATGACTTATCACTATGGAGTTATTCATGTATCTTTTACAGTTGTGCGTTGATGTTTGTGATGTATTTTATCAGTGCAGTGTGTGTTTTTTCTACTCAGGGTGCAGGCACTGACGATAACACCCTGATCAGAGTGATGGTGACTCGCAGTGAGGTGGACCTGCTGGACATCAGAGCTGAGTTCAGGAGGCTGTTCGCCTGCTCTCTGCATTCAATGATCAAGGTACACACACACACACACACACACACACACACACACACACACACACACACACACACACACTGCCATAGGCACGTTCACACTGGTTGCCTTCTCTTAAATTGTGCCCGTCTGTGTTCGTTACAGGGAGACACCAGCGGTGACTACCGTAAGACCTTACTTAACCTCTGTGGCGGTGATGATGCGTAATCATGGCAACAATCACTAACAGCAACCACACCTGAAGTGCCTTCTCTGGGCGTCAGCTCAGTGAAACAACACGCTAACAACAAGAAACACAAAGTCTTGGTTTGTTTCAGCAAAACTGTCTTGTGTTAGAGCAATGGCCAATCAGGTCTTTTTAAACTAGGATTCCAAAAAGTGTCTTTGAAAGGTAGCTAACATTTTGTCAACATTAATGCATCTTTTATCCGCTAATATCTTCACTATAAAATGAAAATTATGCTGAAGTGTCAGACTTCAATTGTCTAGTTCACACTTTGTATGGGAGAACATGTATATCCAAAAATAAATGGTTCATGTGATGAAGTTCAGTGGTGTCTCATTAATAATACTGCAGCCACTTTGCTGTTTTGTTTTTTTGTTTGTTTTTGTCATTTTTTTTTTTATTTTTTTTTACATATGTACTGACCTCTCATGGCCACAAGAGGGAGTCAGAGCAGTTTTGTTAGAGATGAGTTAGATGGTGAGCTGAACCTCTGTGTGTTCATTAGCTGATAGATGGGGAAGTCACTGACTATACTCAGTGGTTATCTTCAACGGCATAGAAAACCTGCATGTTTTTATTCCTGGGCTGTACTGAAGCAGCTTTGCATGTATTCCAATTCTAAGTAATTCAAAATAATATTTATTTTATATTGGGCCTTGGTGCAGCCCCTCAGTTCATCCTTTATCTGAAACGAGTTGTTTTGGCTCCTCTTCCTTTAAGGCTGTCTTACCCTTTAAGCCAAGGGTGTCAAACTCATTTACCATTGTAGGATACATACAGGCCAATTTGATTTCATGTGGGTCACCAGTATTAATATTGCTTAATAACCTATTTCTTAAAAAAATAATTTGTTTGTCTTCTGTCAGAATGACTCTTAAACTGTAAGAAATAAAGAAAAACAGAAACTTTCTGTTAATAATTACAGTGGACCAAATGTAACAAAAAAAGCCATTAACAAAAAATAAAAAGAACAAAACACAAAGGTCTTTAGTAAATTTCAAAAGCAAACTAAAAATAAGATTTCCTTCAGTGGTTTATTTAAACTTTACTTACATAAACCACCCCGTCACATACTTCACTTACCTTGTCACTTCGAAGACTGTAAAACTGGCAAAGTGCGTTTTACAGTCCAAAACTTATGCCTTATTGACATTTCACTTTTTCCAAAGCCATCTAGTTGGAACCTTGTATCTTATGTTTGCTTTAAGCCTACCTTTTTCTGATTGGCTGCCTTTTACAAGCAGAAAATTTGAACTTCAAGTGGGAGGGGCCAACTATGATTCACATGTGGCAAGAGCAGAAACAGTTGTTAGAAAACTAAGCTTTTAGAGCATCATGTACTGTAGCTCTAAGCCTTGAGCTTACAGGGATTACATATGTTGATGCTATTTTACATTTTGGCCATGTTTGGTAGGAAAATCCATAACTGAAGCAGTGTATGTATAGATATTTACATAAAACAGACTTTATTACATATAAGAGTCAAATGTGTTCTTTATCCACTCAATTTATCTTAAAATGAAACCTCCAAGTTACTTAGCAGATTCAGAATTTGCATATTATAAACAGAAAACTTTTATTCTTACCTGCAATGAAGTGTTTATGTTACTGCATCTAAAGAAACTAAAGAAAAAGGTTAATCTTTGTGTGGACTTTCCAGCCACGTTTTCCACATTTTCTTTACATCCCATTAATAAACCACTACTGCATGCTTTGTGTATTATGTACTGGTGATGAGGCATAATGGAAAAAGTTCACTGCATTCATTGTACCAAATGACCGGGATGGATGTTCACTGTAAACTTCAGTTTTCACCTTCAACTATATCCAAACCTGCATACTAATGATAACCGTGAGAGGAATGTGCTTTTCACGCCTCAGTGCATGTGTATGATAAAGGAGGGAATATCTCCGGTCTTGTTACAATACCCCATCATTGTTTTCATGGAAGGGGTTGGCATTTATTGTTGCCACAGAAACAAGCAGCCAATAATGAGTTTCAAACAGCTGGGTGTGGGGTCAGACCACCTCGAGCCACTGGAAGAATAATACCTTTGACTCCTCCTACCTGGTTGCCTTGTGTGTCTTTGGGTGTGGGAGCCTGTAGGCGGGCATGTGAACAGTCAGCTTTGCAGATTTTGTCATGGCTTTGATATTTTTCCCTTCTGATATGCAGCCCTTCTCCCACGCAATGACCGAGGCTCTGTGAACGACAAAACAGTCTGATGGGAAGTTTAAGACCGACGATTAGACGATGGTTAATGCATAGAGCGAAAGAAGTGAATCAATGAAAGACATACGGCTTTGTGACAAATGTTGTGCAGTGTTCTTATGTCTGTGATTGAGCTTTAAAAAGGAGAAAGATGGTTCATTTATAACTGTAAAAAGCTAACATGGTCATACGGTACAGTCTGGTGTAGCTAAACGGATGAAAAGCTTTTCAAGTGGGAAAAAGCTGGAAGAGGTAGCTAAGATAATTGAAGAAATGCAAGGATTAAATTAAATTGTTTCCTCCATTGAGATGCCTTGCCAGGGCTTCACTGAAACCTTCCTCAGTTGCTGTTTATTTGTGGATCTTTCTGTATTCAGTGTTGTATTTAATAACCGAAAAGCACCAAAGAATATCTCCTTTCTTTTCCTTAAGAAACTCTTGAACTGAGCAGAGGGTATGGTCCTGTACATTTCACAAATCATCCTGATACCTTTTTCAGCGGTCACACTGTCAAAAAACCACTTTGATTGTGTGACTGTTGTGCACCCATACATGGGCTGTAATGTTGCTTGTGTCATGTTTGACAGATGATGTGGTATTGTTCCTGTGATGAGCTGTTTCTCTTCTTTTTCATACTTTTCTCTTCCTGTCGCTCTGGCACAAGTTAGATGAACTTGTATCAGAGTGGTTCAGTCAATCCAAAGAATTATTTCTAGGGCTGTGCAGGCTCTTGTTAGATATTTTCTGGCAACGTCTAATCTGGCCTTCCTGTTTTTAGTGTAACCAATGGGGTGCACCATGTTGTAAATCCTCTGTAGTTACATTTGAGATTATAGACATGAGCAATGACACTCCACCTCCTCAAGTGTGCTTGACTTGGTTAGGTCTTTTGGGGTTGTTTATCTTAACCATGAAAATAATTCTGCAATTAACCACGTTATTTGTCTTCTGAGATCTTTAAGACTTTTTTTTTTAAGTAATGTTTTTGCCATTGCCATGTATCTCTCTGATTGGTTTATTTTGTTTTTTCAGCCCAACGATGTCTCCTTCACTTGCTAGTGAAGGAGCTAAAGCAAGTGAAGGGACCTCATATTGATGGTTCCAGTGGACAGCTACAAGTTCAACACTTTCAAAATCGCACTCCAGGTCTTTTATATGTTTAATGTCTTAGGTACTTAGAAGGCACCAGATCTAACTTGGCTATGAAACTTCCATGGTCCTGGGTCTTTGACCCAGTGTGCTGAGTTGTTTATTATTTATTTGCCTCATTATCGCTGTCTGTGTTTTGGTTTTGTATTTCTACATCCTAGGTTTTGGTCCCTTTGCCCCTCATGTTACTCTGTGCTCCCTCTGTTCTGTGTCCACTCATCCCTGCCTGTGTGTTCCCTCTGTTCCAGTTTAGTCAGGTCCCTGTGTAAAGCCTGAGTCTCTGAGTCTTTGCTTGTGTGTTGAGTTTCCTGTTTTATTGTGAAGATCCGTGTGTCAGTGTATTCAGTTTGCGTCCTCCCTGTCTCATTATGTCAATTAGGTTCAGCCCTGTCTCCCTCCTGTGTGCAGTTTCCTTGTTTCCCTATGTGTATTTATAGTGTATGTTCTTTTGTGCTCATTACTGGTCCGTCTGTGTTCCCTCCGTGTTTTCTCCCTGCTTGTCATTCCCCGTGTTTCCTCAGCTCTAAGTCCCCTGGCATTTCAGGTTTGTTGGTTCTGGTTCCTTGTTTCTTAGTTTTCCCAGTTTAGGTGTCCTTTAGTTTCTCTACATGCCATCTCCGCTTCTGTTTGTCTCCTCACCCTGTAAATATAGCTCACTCGCATCTCAGCCAGTGCCTACATTTTGGGTCCTTCTCTCACCTCCACACGTCTGCCGCTGCAGCCGTGACAGAAACTGCTTATTGCTCAATTGTTCAGTTACACTCGAGCCTTTGAAAATTGGAAACTGTGTTTTAAAATGGCTGTAATAATGGTAATAATAACCAAAATTATGGTTATTTTGGGAGGGAATTTTTCTGGGGAAAAAAATAACCATGACACAAATGTAAATCCTGTTGCATAATGACTTAAACTGGCACCACTGACCTCACAGCCCTTTGTTAGGTGAGACTTTGACAGCTGAATGAAACTTGAAGTTCTGCACGTTAATCACTTGACTGTTTATCTAAAGGTTATATTGGTTTGTAGGCAAAGCTAGAAAAAATGTCTTTGTCCAAATATTAATGGACCCCACTATATGACGCTGCAAGCGGTTGTGAGGGGGATCAATCAATTGATCTGTTTATAAAACAGCATCTAAGACATGATATTACTTCCTTCTTTGGGTCTTCCACCAGTTTTGATTAGCTGTGAGGGACAAATAGTTGCAAATATATAATGTTTTGATAAAAAATCAAGAGGCTGCGTTTCTCATCTGCTTTCATGAAGTTATGATGAGGGTATGCTTCTGCATCTTTATATAGAAGCATGGTGGTCGAGACATTACATCATGTTATTTGTTAAATTCTTTAAGACACTAATATTTAATTCTTTTCCTCACCTGACTCCATTAAATCATGTGTAGCAAATCTGTTTTTTTTGTTTTTTTTTAATGTTTTACAAATCTATGAAAAACCAGCTGCCTTAAAGTGTAAATGTTTCTGAGAAGGGCTAAAGTGCTGAATTAAAAGCAGAAATGTGTTTACACCTGTTTTATTTATCAGGAAGACACTTGTACAGAAGTATTTTTTGTCTTTAGACTCAGATCTGACTGAAGAGGAGATGGAAACACATCAAAGAGGCTTTTTGAAGAAGGTGATTTAATCCTTTAAGTCCAGGAGTCAAAGGCTGCTGCTTTCACAGCTATAGCTTCCTCTATAAGAGGAATAGACAGGATAAGACGTGCCCACTGTAACCTATACAGGTAGGAAAAGGAGATGCACATAGCTGAATATGACTCAGACGATTATTGATAATAATGAGTTTCCCTTCAGGGGTTTCCTCGCCTCATTAGGACTAGTAACAGTTTGAGAGAATTTGTCTCGACAAGACTCCTCGTGCTGTGAAGAGGCTTCACACAAATACTGTACAACATGTATTTACACGTCAAAGTCAATTCAGAGTATTTCATGAATTTTAAAGAAACAAAAAGACTAACATTAATCTTTGTTTGAATTCCTTTCTTTAACAGTGTCTGCAAGTGTCTTTTCAGGAAGCCCAAACTTTAGGTACAGATTCTTTAACATGTTTTTAAAAATGTTTATACATTTCTGTTTAAGGTCGAGGGGACTCACAAAGTGACACTGGATTCAGAAAAGAAAGACGGATTATAATATGTGAATGCTTTAAAAAAAAAAAAAAATTAACTGACTAAAGGAAAAATAAAATTTGTGTGTAGCTGTGTGACCCACGGCATTACTACAAGCCAATACCTTACAAATCTGACGAGCTCAAATAAATATATATGTGTTTGAAGTACTTTATCAGTTTGCTGATTTGAGAGTATCTGTGTGAACTTAAAGTCATCTGACAACTCCACCAAATTACCTGGGACTGAATTTCCTCTGTCATTTGCTCTCATTTGCTTTTCATTTTGACTCACTGAAACCCACAAAAACACAGAAACAGTCGTTATGAGGCTTTCCATCCATCAGTCCATCCATCTGTCATCTTCTACTTATCCAATCCAAGGTTTGGGTGGGCCTTATCCCAGCTGTCATAGGCTGAGAGTTGGATTACATTATGGAAAGGTCACCAGTCTCTCACAGCGCTAAAACAGAGAGAAAGACAACCATTCATATCTACGTCAAGTTTAAAATGACTCATTAACCTAACAAGCATGTTTGGAGTACTGGGAGAGTCCATGCAGGCACGGGAAAACATGGAAACTCCACATAGAAAGGCCTCGGCATGATCACATATATAAAAAGCACAAACAGAAGATTAAAAAGGTCACATTAATGATCAAGTCAAAATCATGGATTATTTTTTTAATTATTATTCTGTGTTTAAGACAGGTTAAACCCTGTATCCTGCTTGTGAATTTTCCTTCTTATCTGTACTCGCCCCTGGGTAAAACAAATTAAACCACGAGATGACTAAAAATAGAGGTGGGATGACATTTGGGTGGTACTATTTCCTGCTTCTCTCTTAACCTCTAACCTCTGACTGTGGGGTGACACTTGATTGCACCCTTGAGCTGTGAGGAAGGAGTTGTTCAAACAGTTTGTCTTTGAGGATCCCTTTTATCTGTCTGAGGGAGGACTGATGTGGAAAAGGTGGAAGTCACTCTCCAGGCAACTTTTTATGTGTCTGTCTGAGGGAGCAAACTGGTCAGAGGCAACAATCCCTTGTCCAGGGACCGCAAATATACACACATAAGTGCACACATCTGTAACATTTCAGTCTTTACTTCTTATATTTCTGTGTAGAACAAGCATTCATGCCACCGGTTGCTTTCACTGAGAAGATAATTAGAGGCTTCTACAGGAAACTGCAGGAAGAAGCCTCCTGTTTGGACACCATGCACAACTGGACCGGTTATGCATTTGAGTCTTTCATGAGTTTGTGGAGGGTTAACCTGAGGGCATGTCATCTGGGTCTCAACTCTGTGCGGTGTAATTCACAAATCATTTCATCAGCCATCTAGAAGTCTGCTCTGATCGTGAGATGAAAGATGTTTTGTACAGGATCATAAAAGCAGAAATGTCACATGGGAGGTAAAAGATTGTTGGAGGGCATTAAACCGCAAGGTTAACACACTTCAGGAGTTTCCATCTTCCCCCTGTCTTAAGTCTAAGTTGACTGTAGGTGTGAATGTGAGTGTGAATGGTTGTCTGTCTTCTGTGTTAGCCCTGTGAGAGACTAACGACCTTTCCAGGGTGTACCCTACCTCTTGCCCCATGACTGCTAGGATAAGGCCCACCCCCCAACCTTGGATTGGATAAGCAGAAGAGGATGCATACAATGGATGGATATGTGCACAGTGACTGTTTGTGCTCATTTTCAAATACATATTGTTATTCTTGTTCTTGTAGAGCAACTATGCATAATTTCACAGATCATACTAGTCCATATTTATCTCATATGGCGCCGTAGACCAGTCCGTCAGTTCATTTTTATTTTTTCCTCTATCCTTATCCCAACTTTCTTCTGATTGGGTTCCCCTCAAAAACAGAAGATTTAAACAGCAGATGTATGGCGCTCTGTGTGCCCTTTGATCATATTAGAAATATTCACTCTCACTGACATCATATGGAACCAAGAGCAGAAAGAAAATGTTTTTAATAAGTTAAAGCGATCATCATTGTTTATTTATGTTATATTTTGCACTGTTTTTGATGAGATTATGTTTTTTTTTTTTATTATCAAGTCATAAATAAAAATATGATGAACTCCTTATTTGAAACTTTCACAATGATTAATAACACTGGTAAATGGACTTGTATATACAACACATGGCTTTACTGATCTTGCTGAGCACTTTGAGCTCATTTAGACTACAAGCCACAGTCTCCCAGTGCTTGTGATTCAATGTGTAAGGACACCTCAGAATGCACCCTGGTGAACTGGGCAAATAACCACCAATCTATCCAATCAGTAGACACAGTCATTCCAGCCAACAATGATATGCACAAAAAGTATTTGAGTAAAAAGTTTGAATTATTGGAAACACTGTTTTAATAAAATAAGACTTACTGAGGGTAAGAAAAGATAATTAAAAAAAAAACAGAGATGTTTGTTTATATTTCTCATCAAATTGTTCAAGAACCAAAATACACAAATAGGGAAAAAAAATATTTGTAGAGGAACACAGAGATTCTTCGATTAGTGGTTCAATGATGACCAGAGGTAGTAGAAAACAGACAGCTCGTCATAATGAGCACTTCTGCGAGACAAACAGCATTGGAAGAAGCATTCGGGTCAGTTACGTTATATTAACAACAGCAGTGCGGCTAATCTTACAAGTAAAAGCATTAAAATGTTTCCTGTCTGCAGGTCAGGGACTAGATTTTCGATCCTAGGCTCAGAACAGCGCTTCAATGACTCAACATCAGGTGGTTATATATAAACACACAGAGAAACCGACACTTTACAGCAATCTCTCGCTCTGTCTCATCATGTAATGAATAAACGTGCTGTTTTCGATATACATGTATAAATTATCACAATATTATATTTTAATGTATTAAGATGAAATAAATTATTCAAAATAAAAGTCAATGATGAATGTGTGAGCAGAGTTTTACAGTGAAGCTAATTAGAGCACGTGTCATGGGATAAAACTATACACAAGGATAGAATAGAATAGAATAGAATAGAATAAACCTTTATTATCCCATGAATGAGAAATTTGGGTGTTACACAGCTCTTATAGAAGAAAGACAAAGAGTGGTTCTTTAGACATAAGCAATTTCACAATTGCACACAAATTATGGCATTTCCAAGAAAATAAAATCTTCAGCTCAGATTTGTTGAGGCAAACGCCTCATAAATAAGCTCACCTGAGTAAAACGTGTAGACTAAAGCTAGTGCGCATGCGCACAGAGAATGATTATTGCTAAATTATTTTTTGTCTTATTATTTTTAGATTATTGCTAAATTATTTTTTGTCTTTTGACAAAAAAGCCGCTTCTGAGTCCTGGAGCTAGCAGTCCTCCTCGCTTTGCATCATGGACAGGAAAAAAGAACACACGCTGGACCACGAGCTGCTGCAGTACTCTTCGGCCGTTTTGCTGTGGTTCGCGCGTCGCCTGGTGCACGCTGTGGTTGCCGTGGAGGTGGGACGAGGTGATGGGGGCGGTGGGGGAGTCCCTGGGTCTCCGGACTGAGCGGAGACACGGGAGCTCGAGATGTCCAACTTGAAGTGCGCACTTCGCGGCGCGCGCTTACACATCCCGGCCCTCACCGGCGCGCGCTCGTCCTTGCACAATTTACCTTGTAGCCGTTTGAGCGCGCGTGCCACCTGCTTCCAGAAGTTTTTGGGCTCGGACAGGTAACCCGGGCAACCTCGAGGTTTGGCCTTGTATTCACAGCGCAGGTCGGTGATCCCGCCTGTGACGCGCGCCTCCGAGTTCTCGCATTTGACCAGCAGCTGGACTGCGTCCCTGACGTCGCTGGCGACCCACGTGCACTGCATCCTTTCCTTGGTGGAGAACTTTCCCCGGCCACCCGCAACACCCACCTTGTTCCCACTCCTCTGCGCTGTGCCGCCGGCTTCGGACACGACTCTGTCCGATTTCCGCGCAGCGCAGGAGAGAGAGACCAGCTGTCCGAGGAAAGCGAGCAGCAGCCAGGGAGCCGAAGCCTTCAGCAGCAGCATGATGTGTTTCAGCAGAATCACTCTCCTCCTGAAAGCAAATATATGTCTATAAATCAACACTGGTTCTGTTCCTAACAATGACAAGTGTTGCTGTGCGTAAAATCTCTTCTTGTGCTGCTTACTGGCCTGCCACATGGCTTTCATACATAGATACTATCACGCCCACTGCTTCCGCCCAGCACACACACACACACACACACACACACACACACACACACACACACACACACACACACACACACACACACACACACACACACACACACACACTAT
>VURO01020576.1:24987-41867 GCA_015108175.1 Pelvicachromis taeniatus
CACCACACCAAACACCAACAAAAAACATAAAAACAAAAACAAACAAAACAAAAAAACAAACACAACAAAAACAAACAACAAAAAAACAAAACAAAAAACAAACAAACAACAAAAAAAATAAAATAACGTGATGCACATAAGACGGCATCATACACACTGAACGACAGCCAAGAGCTGAACACAGTTTCAGGAAATAGGACAACTAAATGGAAGAAAACATTCACTCAAAAGAAAATACAGATCTCTATATACAAACCTGTGTGTGTTAATGTGTGTGTGTGCGTGTGTGTGCGTGTGTGTGTGAGCGATTGCAATGTGTGTTTATGCTGTGTCGATCATCTGAATACTGCTGTGAACAAAGCACGGTGGGTCGAACGTCCAGACTGTGAGGCGGTGTTACTCTGCAGGTATCAGGTCAGTGGGAGCGTCTCCTGCCTCTGCTGTTCCAACACACACCCACTGTTGGCTTCATTTACCCTGCTGTCTGCTACACGTCCTCACAGGGGCTTCACCAGAGACAAAGAGGAGAGCGTCAGCTTCTCAGAGAATCCTCTCAGTCCAGTGATCACACTGAAAAAATCCTGTTTCTAGCTGCATGTACATGACTGTTATTCTATCTTTTATCACACATTCACTGAATCTGACAGCACGAATGTCTAACTTTTAACTGACTTTAACTGAACAGCTACCAAACTAACCACAATATGGAGAATGTTCAACTTTCACAGCCTTGGCTGTGGTTGAGTTAAATCTTCACAGAATAAATGCATTTGATGGCAGTTTTAAAAATCCTGTCACTACAAAAATTGTTGTGGGTGTTTGATGAAATGAAAACTGCAATCACGGTTAACACAAACTTACTGGCTATACATAGAAGTTGGGCGTAAAGTGCGACTATTCACCCACACCAGTAGTTACCTGGTCATTAGGGCCATTTTTGTCTCCGTTGACAGCCTTCAGGAGGACGGCTTCCTCATTCTTTGTGTTGGTCTTCATCTCCACAACAATCTCATCTTTGGTGGCCTTCTCTTTGGTGCTGCTGACAGAAAGAAATGTTGGGACATGTGTGATATGGCTAAAGGCCCAGGCATCAGCGCTGGGACTTGGTATGATGGCAATTCCAGTTCAGACATCAGTCAGAGTTTACCACTGGTTTCATAAACTCAATAAATCCCCCTTTTCCTTCTTTTATAGCGAGTACTAATCTTAAACACAACTCAAAGTGATTTAAACTACAAATCAACTCAAATAGTTCTTTATTTTTTTTTACACTTGAAGCACTTCACTTTACAGCCAATTCAGAATCACTGATTAACCTCACATGTGTTTTAGAGAGCCACAATCACAGTGCCACTTAATCATTTGGAAGGATGGCTAGATAAACCCAAAAATAAATTAAAAAAATAAATACTAATATGTACACATCTTAGGGCCAGATATACTAACACCTTGCAACACATTTGACGCTGTTACAAATGGATCTCTGCGAGTTCCTTTTTCAAGATGCAAAATATAGGAAGAAAAATGTTTAAATAAAGCACACAAATTGATTTACAAATATCTATAATGTGCAATTTACTGCTAACTGTGTTGATGTTAAACACGTAAAAAAAAAAAGCACGTCTTCTTTTTGTGCTTTATATTAAAAGAGAAATAAACTGATTGTGCCTGGGTGTTAAGAAAGCGGCACAACTTTTATCAATCACCCAGATAACTAGCCACACCCGTCAGCGCTCTTTGGGGCGTGGACTCACAATATCTTGTCCCATTAAGTAAATCTGACCCTTACAGAGTAGCTGGAGGCTTCAGACTGCTGTAGATAGCCTGTTTCAGTCTGTTAGCTCCTATTATGCCTGTGAGCACAGACGCGCCACCTTAGTTTTTGTTTGCCATCAGCAGCAAGTTAGAAAGTTTAAGAAGTTGGGAATGAGCACAATCAGTCACCTTTAAACTAAATGAGTAGAGACAATACTTACATCTCCTGCTTGCCTGAGCGCCCACAGGGGATTTTTCCCTTCTTGTGCAGGAAGTAGAATACACTGCCAAGGAAGGCCAGCAGCAGCAGACACACTATGATCACTACAATGATCACCCCACTGCCCTCTGCTTCACAAAAACACAAACAGAGGAGGATGCACCGATCATAGGTTAATCTAAAATGCAAATCACAAAGCTGCAAATTTGGGAGAAGTGACATTTCCCAACAATGATCCTGAAATCAGATCAACCTATAAATAAAGCTTCGGTTTACTGGTTCAGCCTGCACATAACAATCCCACCTCACTGAAGACACATGGTTCACTTTATATCACTCATTGCTCTCATGCCTGTTTCATAACATCTCTGCAGTCGCTGGAGGAGCTCGCTCAGCTTAGACTTTAACAACATGAATATGAAACAGAAAGACTGTCACATGTGTGGTGTTGTGCATTTTAAAGCTCTACCAGGGAAACTTAAAGTGTAAATATTATTGCAATGGCAGCGTTTTCTACCATCCTTCTCTTTAACTTATCGCTTGCAAAACCTTGTAACTATAAGGAAGTACAATGTGGTGTATTTACATACTGCATGACTTGCTGCTCTGCTACAAAGTAGTTTATTTAACAAAGTTCTTCTCTTTACGCATAAGAAATAATTAACCGACTGTGAAATTATGCCAATTATGTTGTCTCTATCGTTTAACTGGCAGTGGACGCTGCAGTGCAGCAGGACTGTATGAAAAATCCTTTCATTTCATTCATCTATAATAGTCATTTATTTTGCTCAGCAACTGTGACCCGTAGCCCTAATAATTGACTTTATTTGAATTGCATTATCCATCCACAATGTAGAGAAGCTGTATTTTCATGTCGTAGTCTGCTGGAACACCATTTGTAAGAAGTAATAGTACAAATATTTTAAAGGAAAAAACTAATTCTCCCAGGGTAATAGTGTATTTTGACTCAATATGTCATTTCAAGTCTGAAATAGCATTCCTTGATGGCTTTATCGCACCTATTAAGACTCGCCGGGTTGCATGCCATCATCAAAAGGTAACTGTCACAAATGTTGTTTTAAGTACTTTGGCAGGTGTTTATGTGCCCATCTGTCTGTGGCCAATCCTGTCAATGCAGTGATGCACTGATAAAACTTTACCAGTTTAGTAGCAGACATAAAAGTGAAGGCCAAGTTCAAAGGCAGGCACAGTCCAACGCCTGGATAAAAGGCATCAGAAATAGAGGTGCCGTGTCATCACTGGCACCCACTAGCCCTGTTACTTATTGATTTTAGTGCATTTTTAACTCACAATATCAACAATCTATATCTGATACATAAACGTTATATAGGCTTAGATTCTTCACTTTTAATCAAAAGTCTTTAAAAATCTTTCTCTACATGTCATACAGCCACTGGCATATCTGTGTAGTTGTGGATCCTCAAAGATTTGAATTCAGTCAGTTCATTGTCTTCTCCGGGTCTTCTATGGCTACAAAACTAGCACCAAGGTCAGGTGGTGATAAACTGATCTGCATTTTCTGATCTTTTAATACAATAAAAAGCAATAAAATGCTTCCACAGTCATGTTTCCAAAATCTAACTCCATCTTTCTCCATTTAAATCCCAAATAAATGTTGTAGTTCGTACAAATGTCCTCAACTCTTCCACTCCTCCATAGTGTGACTGTGTGGCTGTAAGCCTTATGAATATATGCTCTAAGCTATAAACACAACAGCTCTGTGTCACGTTTGTCTTCAAACAACATCAACAACAACAACATAAAAGCTACAAATGAAACCAAGTGGCTTAATAGCCTTGTTTATAGAATCTTTAACCTTTGCATGGGTGGGTGGGATGAGAGGCTATTAAACCTTTGGCACTAAAACATAATTTTACACAGAAAATGTGAATGAGACAGTCAGCGTGCAAAGACATGGACAGAAAGGTGACATGGGCAGAAGGATCACGATAAAGTGATACTATCATCTTTCTATTCTGCTTTTCTAGAGAAAGTTGCACCCAAAGACATCCAATGTGAGGGAGAACTACTATGAGTAGTAGTTTTGAGGGCTTCCTCGGCTGTTTTTATACCTGTGGGCAGACTTTTTTTGCATTTCATCAACTGAAATGTCCTGGATCCATAAATAAATTGAGGAGCACACCAAACACGGTGCACAGTGCTAATTCACTCTAAAAATACAACGTAACTGCAGCATTTGGACTCCAGCTAATCTCCCTGTGAGATAACTACAGCTCCCGATAACATCAGTAAATAAACAGGAAAGTAAACAAGAATTTACTTCTTGTGAATACTCTACCCTAGATGGAGCACACACTGTTTTCTTTTTTTTTTGGTGGTGCCTTTGTTTGCCCCATGGGGCAGATGAAGATTTAATAGTGACTGCTCAGATAACGTCAGAAAATTACCCCCATCTTAATGCCCCTCTCCATAATTAAGTGCAAATTATCCAGGTATGTAAAAATCTGCAGTAAAACAAGAGGGGTGTCTGGAAAAGCCAGTAAAAGTGAGACAGTGTCTGTATTTAGTATTTAATACGTTATTTTATTTGCTTTAAAAATTCTGGTATAAATAAATAGTATTGGTACCACGGCAGAGTGTTTGGTCTAAGTGCCTTTCTAGCTTCTGCTGTGCTTGAATTTGCTGGTGTTACGATTTTTTAGTCTATATCAAACAGAATATTTAATGTGCCCACAGGCCATCCCAAAGATCTGCCAGCGAACCAAAGACAGGACTAGTATAGAGTCCCTGAAAAGGATTGATAAATAATGTATGGACTCATCCAACCCTTCACTGTCACACACAAACCTTAAGTCAAAAGCGTGAAAACTGACACACAAGTGGATAGAAACTGAACGAAAGAAAAAGAGGCGTCTTTAACAAGAAGAGACTGAAGGGCAATAATCTTACCGGGAGTGAAGGGAGCAGTTGTGGTGACCCTGGGAACTGTGAACAAGTAGAACAAAACTCAGAGCGGGTAGCTGTTCATGTCTACCAACATCCGCAGAACACACACAGACACTCACATTTAACCTGATTCTTTTCATTTAATATAAACAATCTACCTGCGCTGGGTAACACACGTTTCTGAAGCATGCAAAGCACTTTTCAAAGAATAAATAACGAGTGACTCAAAGATGTTCAAAAAGCTACTTTCGCATGCTCCCTTATTCACAAGGGGTCGCCACAGCGGGTAGCTCCACATATTTGATTTAGCAGACTTTTACACGAGATCCCCGTCTCGACACAAACACCCCCCCCCGGGATTCGTGTCGCCTCCTGGGACCGGAGTGGGAATTTTATGCTTGTTAGATATTTGATCATTTAAACAAAGATCAGTTTATTAGCTGTAACAAGGGAAAGTTTCAGATATTGTTTGAAACACAACTACCAATTATTGAGTTCAGTTTGGTAGCTGCAGGCTTCTTTTGTTTGACTTAACTTTGCTTTTGCTTTTACTTCGATCTAAATCTGAGGTTTAATACAGCAGCCTTCAAGAAATCACCAGACTTAAAGAGATGTAGCAAAAAAAAGATGAAATACTTTGGTTTTTCAAAGATATGTTTGAACATATCCATGATATCCAAGAATATACAATAATCTATGAGAACCTTTCATCAGTAATCATAGGGAGACATAGTGTCATTCAAATTAAGTCTGATACAAGGCGTCATCTTTAAGCACTTTTGTAAATCGATAACTTCTGGTGTTTAAAAGTTGCTGAAAGATTAAATATAAAAACAGAATTCAAATGCAATTATCGACTATGTGCAAATCTCATGTAACATCCACAAGTGCAACAAGCGGACACATTTTAGTGTCACAGAGAGCGTCGAGGCAGACCGGACAATAAAGCAAAAGGAAGCTTTATTCTGTCAGGGAATAGAGCTGCTTCTATATTTCTTACAGAAGAGGACAAAGACTTTAGATGCTACTGTAACACTTTAAACCCTTTTGCTTTCTGTACACAGAAGTGTGTTTTTGGTTGTTTATCCCTAATCTAGATTAGTACAAGCCTTCAGTGAGAGCACGACCAGGAACAAACTCAGGACATCCATTTGCAACATGAATTAATCTCTATGGGGCAGATTATAAACACAAAACTTCATGAGGCATCTGATGGAGGAAACTTTGTTAAAACCACCTGAGCAGTGGCGCGCACCACTCTACGTCATTTTCAGTCATCGCTCACCCGACTCGAGTCCCTGTAAGTTTGTCATTCAAACTTAACTTCCAGAGAGATTTAAAAACAGGGAAGGAAGGGAAGCTCTGCCCAAGGAGATGACTTTAAAGGTGAGATTGGTCAAATTTAAATCAGGTATGGTTTTTGATTTTTTTTTTTATGGATGGGGACGTTAGTAGCTTCACCTTATAAATTCATTCTGGCCTAACGAGTCTTCTGCAATAAAAACAAAAGGCCTGTTAGGACAGGTCTTCCTTAGTTGAGAAGGAGGGGAAGTTCACCAAACCCGGAATGTTTTGGGGGCTGTGGGTGAATATCAATAAGTTCATCAAATAAGAAAGACCCACACTAAGTTACAATTATAGTGCATGAGAAGTAGTGATGTTTGATTGAAATGTGACAATCAATAAATCTAATCTATATAATACTGAAAAGTCATCTGCTTGTGTTCTATTATCTCACGGTCACCTGAGACTCTTGTTTGCAGAAATGTATACACACAAACATCACCACATATAGTTTTTTACCACATATTTCTCAATTTTGCTTATTTTGTTGTTTTTTTATTATTTATTTTCATGTTGAAAGTTCAGCCTGTTTTTGAAAGTCGTGTGTTTTGAATGAACAAATACAAAAGAAATCAGTCACTAAAACTACGCTGTGCACTGGGACGTTACTAATGATTAAGAAAAAGTATGAAGAAAATGTATGAGCGCTTGCTCTACATGTAAATGCACAAAGCATAATCATCACACCAGCAGTGCCTCTATGAAATGTTTCATTTCTGCAACTGCTTGGATAAAAAAAAAAAATAAAAAATTAACATTATGAATACTGAGCAAATGACTTCTGATTAGATTTAGGAAAATAAATGTTTTCTGGAAAAACCACGTTATTATACAGCAGGCAGCTAGCAAATGAAAACTGTATTTGGAGATTTACTGTTAGAAGCAGGGTGAGCTAATGATGTTCATTAATTTAGACTTGAAAAGCAAAATAAGTTTTAAGTTTCAGCACTGACGCTGCCTGTAAGAGATCAGAAAATTCTGTCCTCTTCATAGCTGGACTTTTTTATCTTCCTTAATTAGCCAGGAGCCAAATATTGTGCAAGAGTTGTGGCACTGTGTGTAACAGTCCTGTCACATGGGAACGCAAGCTGGAATTAAACGGGCTAAAAGATGAAAGAAAACTTGTAAAACTCTTTAGCACAGAGTTTCCAAATTCGCATGTTGAAGCAAAGGTCAGCATTGGGAAAACACATGTAAATGAGGTTATAGTGTTATAGTGTTCCAGTGTAAGTGAGAGAGAGGCTCTTACTGGCTTTGATTTTGAAAACCTTGACGCCAGAGCCCCTGTCACTGGAAATGTTGCACTCAGCGGTGATGTCCGAGGTGACTTTGACCGATACCACGCTGTGAGTCATGTGCTCATGTGTTATTTTATCCACTTCATGCCAGCCCTGTGGAGACACACAAACATACTAACTAAAGCTGTTTGAGAATACCGTAATAACTGCTACCATCACCGTGACAATCACAACAAATCAAGCTAGCTTCGACTAAACGTGAACATTGTGGGATGAATGCCATCTCCCACTGTGAAGTAAATTAGCGCTGTGAGGCAGACTAAGTACCTGGCTGCCAGTGATGTTCCAGGAGATGCTTGGCAGTGGATTGCCCAGAGCCTCACAGCTCAAGTTCACCACCCTACCTTCCACTTCGTCTAGCTGGACCTCGTGCTCTGCACCCACCAGTTCGGGACCACCTAGAAGCACACATAAAGAAATGCAGTTCATCACATGTCAGTGACAAACCTGTTTTCTCATCTATTTATTGTTTAATTTGTCATTGATACAGCTTCTGTTTTCACTACTGTACCTGTTTTCAGTATAAACACAATATTGTGAAGGTAAACTTCAAAATGGAGTATTCTGATATTTCACATTTCAAGTGTCCAGTTTTTGCCTTTTCTTGGAGGTCAAACTCTCACAGCCTTAATGAAGTCTTTCTATTTTAAGCTCTAAGAATCGCGATGAATCCCATCCCATTGGCTGACATTTACTGTAATTAGGTTTCAGGGCAAGTCAGCGTGAGGGATGTAAAAACAGAGGGTGCAATTCATGACCAATAAAGAGGGTGCAACAAAAACATGCCCACATATCTAATGTTTTCACAATTCATATTTTCTCCAGGTCACAGAGGTCGTCCTCTCAATAATTTCTCTCAGTGCCACGTTATCATCTGAGAAACTAAAGGTGACCGGGGCTTTGCTGTTATTGTCCCCAGACTCAGAGTAGTCTGCCAGCCCATGTAAAAACCTGTGCAACCAATGACGCTTGTAAGTCAGCCTTAAAAACCTAAAAACTGCTTATTTTAGTCAAAACATTTTTTTTGTTGCTTTTTTATTTCAACAGAAATACTTTTCGTACTGTTAAGAGTTCATGTTTATATTTATATTTATTTTTGACTCATTCTGAAATTGTTCTTTTTTTGGAGACCGAGAAAACACTTGGGGTCAACTAATAGTTTATTTTAAATGCATTATATAAATAAAATGGACTTGACTTGATATGTGAACTCTGAAGAATGCAAATCAAGTCTGAAGTTGTCCAAAGTTGCCTTTTCTCAAATCCAACAGATGCAGGAAACAGAACACAGATAGCTCAATGCATCATTTTCAGCACAGGGTGAAGTCTGACTCGAGCATGCCAAAGGCAGAACACATGACTGCTGTGGATTCTCCACATAATTATCTGCACTACTCAAATAAATGGGGAAAATGCTTTAATGTGTTGTCTGAGTGATTTGCACATTTGCAAATCACTCCTCGGGGGTCATTTCTCGAGTATTTTACAAATGGTGTGTAAAAGCACACTGGTGTGCTGTGAAGTCCACACATGCCTAGATGCACAGGCACGGAGAGAACAGTCCTGTTTTAGAGACCAAAAAAAAATCCACATTAGGAGGTTGCAGGTGAAGGTGCTAGTTACACATTTGTCACCCAAGAGGTCACGGTTTGTAAAGTGCACGGTTTGCTAATTAAGTTTATTTTTCACTTGCTTTAGTTCTGCTTTCAACTTCTGGCTAGGTTTGAGCACTAAAAACTACTTGGTAACATACTGTCCCTTTACAACAGTTACCCTGCAAAGTGAAAAACAAGTTGGAAGTAAAGTACCCATCTCACTTTCCCACCAAAGGTTAAATGGTGCGTAAAAAGAAGGGACGCCAGTGAGTTTGAAAACAAATATCTTTTGTCTCAGGATGAAAACAGGCTGGAAAATCATCCATTATTATCATCCATTATATAACTGCACAGAAAGCTGAGAAACGATTGGTAAATAACTAGAGTAGCAGTTTGTACACTCTTTTCAAAAACCTTCAAACTGAACCGTTGAGTCATGCAGTTGCAGGATGGTGGAAATTATGAGCGTGTGACACATTCAAGGCCCATGAAAAGCAACAAGGTGGTTAAATGGGGGGGAAATTATAACTTTTTTTGTGTGGAGCAAACCACCATCTAAAGAAAACAAGGAAAAAAATCAGAGGAAGTCTTGCATAAGCTTGTCTTGTAACTTCTGCTGGATATCAACAGCCCTCAGTTCGAGCACTTCATCTGTCAGCAGAAGTTCTCTAACACTAACGTGGTTCCAACCAAGTGTGAAAGACGCCCTCAGAAACCAAACATGTCTTCTCAGAGACACTAATTTACTTTTACTTTTCCAACCTCAACTAATTTCCACTCTAGTATTGTTTATTTCCCATTGATTTGTATTTACTATTTATTTATTTTCCTTTTAATAGTCACATTTCATAATTTTCTTGGCTCTCCACTGGGATTGGACAAACCCCCAGTGGACCCAATCTGTGGACCGCACTAAACCATCCAATCAGTAGTAGCGACAGGCAGTGTGTACAAAGTCTTAGCACAAACTCTTATCTTAAGGACCTAATAGTACGATATCTGCAGGCTTACTCGTGGCCACCAGGGTATTTAAAAGTGGAGTGGGAGGCAGAGCCTTCAGCTCTCAGGCCTCTCGTCTGTGGAACCAGCTTCCAGTTTGAATTCAGGAGACAAACACCCTCTCTACTTTTAAGATTAGGCTTCAAACTTTCTTTTCTAATAAAGCTTATAGTTAGGGCTGGATCAGGTGACACTGAACCCACCTTTGGTTAAGCTGCAATACCCCTAAGCTTCTGGGAATTTCCCATGATGGACAAGTCTTTCTTCTTCACTCACCTCTTTTCAATCTATGCGTTTATACACTACACTGTATTAGTTATTATTAATCGCTGGCTCTTTTCCACAGTGTGTCTTGTCTCTCTCTCCTCACCATCAACTGGGCAGAAGTCCCATGAGCCTGCTTATACCAAAGGTTTCATTGTGTTAAAAAGGCATTTCCTTCCCACTGTCATCAATGTCACTGCCAAGTGCTTGGTCACAGAGGGTTGTCTGGTTGTTGTTGTTTTCTCTGTATTATTGTAGGGTCTCTACATGGGGTCTCTCTCTCTCATACATATATACATAAGGTCAATCAACAGGACAGTTTTTATCGTGGCTGGGCTGTGTGAGGTTCTCTGTTTTGAGTCAAATTAAGGTGCAGCTCAATCCTGATATTCAACTATGAGCTTTTTAACAGCACCAACTTCAAGATGTGCTGTTTGAGCTGTAATTACTGTAGCCGCTGGCACCAGACTGTCCCTAGATGGATGGACGGTGTTTTTTCTTCATGAGCCAAGTTAAAAAGTAAAAAGAGAAAGAAAAAAGATTTCCTTTAAGACCACCTAAGTGTTGAATGCACAAACCTGTTATGCGCAAGTAAAAGTAATGGGAAGTTACTCAAGCAGTGCAGGGTATTACTAACCTTGGACGGTGATTTTAACAATGCCGTTGGTGTGCAGGGTAGGCAGGGAGAGGACAGTCACCTCACATTTATACACCCCACTTTTTTCATAGGTGGCATTCTGCAGGTGCAATGTGTTCCCTTGACCCACCTTCTTCCCATCCTATACATATCCACAGAAAACATGCACAAACATGCACAACAACTGGTCAGTCATAAATAGTGATGCGAGCGATTAGGAGCTGATGAGTAATTTGTTTTTACACTAGTGGCAACAGAAAAGACAATGTCAGCTGGTCAGCCCACTATGGCTATTACAACCCATCTATTAAATAAATAGAAACAAAACTTTGGTCGTAGAAAATCTTCCTTCAAGGAAAACTAGAACAGCAGTGATGTTTACAGTGTTGTGTTTTAAAGGTTCATACCTTGTACCAGACAGTAGCTGTTGAGCGGGAGGACAGAGCATTGCAGGTCGCAGTCAGATCTTCTCCTTTCTGCATTAACTCTTCATATTTTGGTACCACAACAGCCGTATCCAAATCTGAACACAAGAAAATCAGACAAAACAAGATACGTGAAAGCACAGTTTAAAAAAGGCTGTTATTAACAGAGTAAAAGAATCTGTGAATTAAACATTGTTTTGAACCAAAAAATATGCAAGCCAAGCTTGCCAATTAAAAGAAATGCAAAACTCAAAAGTCTGCAAAGACAGGCAGGGATTTTATCCATTAAGCTGTTGGGCAGCTTTGAAGGTTTAACAGTAACAGCAGCTTAACACCCCCCCAAAAAAATCCCAAAACAGCAATGCAGAAACCATGTAGAACAAAATACACACAATTAAAACAGCCGTTTTTCCAGCAGAATCAGAAAGATTTATTCTGTTGTAAATACAGGATATGTCGAGTTTGAATCAACATCAGCGCTCCTTACTATAAGAAAAAAATATTTAAAATTAGGGAAAGAAAGTCTTCATGTTTAGAGGTAAACCTGTCCAAAACTTTCATTTGTACAAAGCTGTTTTCTCCCATATGTATGTATGCCATGCATATCGAGTTGCTCCTTACAGTGCACTTTGAGCTCCACTTCTCCTTTGACTTCCATGATGCCGTCGACTCCCAGAGGGCGACACTGGTAGGTGCCGCTATCTTTCCGTGACACTGAGGACAGGATCAACACATCCCTGCTGCTCTCGAAATTCACATCAGGCTCCTGCGACAAACATTTTCATTTTCATCGAAATACATTTTACTTTGGTGTAAAAGCAATAACAGGTAATAACAGTTGGCCTTCAACTTCACTGTAATATATTTGGGCTTGATAAAAAAAAAAGATAAATACCTAACTGCAAATATTATTATCAGGAAGCAAAAAAAGCAGTAATTTATTTTTATCTATCAAAAACAGAGTCTGTGGTTTCCAAAGAGTTGCTTGATTTACTCCATTCTCTAGTGAATCAAGTAATTGTTTGTGTCCCCTTAGAGAATGAGCAAAGACAGACTCAAAATTTAGTTTTGGTGGCATCTATAAATTAGTAACTTGTCACATAAATGTGGCAAATATTTGATGACTTAAAAGCATTTTTTGTAACTTGCTGTCTTAGGCTGACAGTCACTTACAACAAAGAGTTGAATCTTTTTTCCAACTTTACCAAAATCTTCTGAAGGGACAACAACAACTTCACCCACAAGTTATGTGGGAGTCCATTAATAATAAGCACATTTGGCCAAAGCAAAACTAAAAGACACATGTGATGTCTGTTACATTATTCATTACAGTGAGGCCACAAAATATATCATTAAAGGTCTGATGGACATTAAAAACTGGTGGGGTGAGTTACAAGTTTTCAAGATTCGTTTATCTGACATTACAGAAATTGGCTAGAAGCAAGAGCACAAATTTTTGTTTCACCTTCTTAAATACTAGTATGATCAGGAAGGTGCAGTAAGGATCTTGTAACAAAAGAGTCGTCTATTTTTCATTCATTTTACAGCTCTGTTTACTATTCAGTGGACCTTCCCCACGGCTTGTCTGCGTTTTTAGCCGTTACTGGGTGAATAAATCATGTAACCTCGATGATGACTTAGCAAAATGGAGAACTTTCCTTTATTTTCTCAGAAAAAAAAAATCTCTTCCAATTACTCTTAGGTGTCTAAGTCAACAACCCCAAATAAAAAAGCCCTGACAGCCAAGTTAAGAAAAGTTGACAAAAGTGGACAATACAAAAACTCAGCTCGTTGCCACTTCAACTTTTCTTAATTCGGCTGAGCTGAGGTTTTGCATTGTCTATGCATACAATGAGTGCGTGTCTGACATGGGAATGAGTCCTACCCATGAGCCCTGTCATTGTGGCCTCTGGTCTCAGACCCCAGCCTGGACCTGCAGGGTCAGAGCTGACAGAGTCTTCATAGACCTTGCACACTCGTGTCTACATGGGTTCCTGTGAGCTCTGCATATCAAAAACATTCCCTACATGTCTCTTGTGTGTCACCCATTCTCTCACTGGGACTTGTAGGGTGAGAAAAGGCCGTCCATTCTTACTTCTACTTTGTTGAAAATGAAGTGCGGTGGGGGGTTGCCATCACCCTGGCAACGCAGCTCCACAGTATCCCCCTCTTTGACCAAGCCCTGGGGTGACTCCTTCCAAAGCTCCACCATGGTGGTGGGGTCTGTATGCACACACAAAATCAAATTAAGCAGGCTTATTCAGCGAGCTGTTAAAGTCACTTTACAGCGCCATTTCCATATTGCTGACAACACAGACTGCGTTCGGTTCTGCCTGCCAATGAAGGAAAGAGGAGATAATGAGGCTGTTAAAACTCTTATAGGTGACAGAAACTGAAACAATATTTGTTCTGATATTTATATTTAGTGAAAAATCTTGTTTTATGAGTTGCGGACATTTTTAAAAAATTAGCAGAGAAGGCCAAAAGTTGGGACCCAAAGAAGAAAGTAGAAACTACTGTAAACACCACCTTAGGATGATTTCAGGGGAGTCGTTGGTATGGAGTGATGCTGTGAAAGATGAGTGACTTGTTGTGGGATTTGTGTCATATTGTTTCTGTTTAGATTACTTTTGTTTTTCATTCTTACAGAATAAACTGCCAGCATGGTTAAAAATGGTGAGCAATAAAAGCTGCAGCTTAAAAAAAAAACCACTTTTTTTTTGTACATTTCAATACAACAAACATAAACGTTAACAAGTTATCACCGACGCTCCTTTGATGTGTGTCTTATGAATATTCCACCGACTGAGAGCAAGTTCAAACGAATTAGCATCTATTACAGCAAAATGAAACGCAAGCAGCTTCCTTTGAGGATGAAACCAGTTACCCAAATACAAAACAAAGGAAAAGGATTTCACATACATCCAAGGTGTCAATATTTCTGTTACCTTATGCTCTGTTATGACACTACATATAAAAAAAGTGATAATCAGTTAACAACAAATGTTATAAAACAGAGCAGAATGTTAGTTACAGTTTAGCTCATGATCCATCACAACTCACTGGTTACTGTAATGTTTGAATATTGGAAATAAAGCTGTGAAATGCATTTTAACAGAGTAACCTGTACATAAATGAATGCCCACAAACCCAGTTAATCTCAATAAAATATAAAAGTTTATAAAAGTTTATAAAGAAAGGCCAAAACTTCCCAAACGTGATAAAGGACTGATAAAGTCCTACAGAAATAAAGGGTTGAAGTTATTGCTTGTAAAAATGGTTCTACGAGCTACTGAATCTTTGGTTATTTATTTACTTAGCACACTTAGTTTCTGAAGTTTACATGACAATATAAAAAAATCCAGAGTGTTAACTCACAGTGGACAGTGATGTTGACGCTCGGGGACTCGATTGTCCTGATACCGTCCGGGACAAAGAAGCTGACTTCACAGGAGAAACGGGCATCCTTGTCCTCTTTTTCCACCTTGTATTCCAGAGTGCTCTGGACGCTGTAGAGGCCACTGGACAGAGTGCTCAGGATCACTATGTTTACACCTGGAAATTGGACAAGACTAAATGTGAACATGCGTAGACCAACATTATTTTGTGATTTAATTGCAATATGCAATTCTCTCTTAAATCACATCTTAAATAAAACATCATGCAATCAGCTGATCTGAACAAAGTGCACATAGTTTGCTCTTGTTTAAATCCTTGTTCGTTGGAACAGTTACAGAGTTATACACTGTTGTGTTCCCACGCTAACATGATCACAAGGACAAAACTGACATTTAACATGTAGTGGTTCACATAGGGACAATTTCAATCCAGCTTTTAGTATAGTTTGCAGGTAGTTATGCCTCTAGTACTGGACATTGTCAGAGGCAGCCTACATAGAGAATTATTTACTGGGCGATGGGTGTACTGATCCATCAACAATGACAGCATTCTTTTGGATAACTACATGTATGCATTCTATCATTTCCCATCTGGTATGTGCAAGAATTTTCTGTTCTAGTCCTGAGAAAACTAGAATAAAACAGGAGAAAAGTGAATTTAAACAAAAGGAGATTTATTTCTTATTTGATCCATCTGCAGTTTGTACTCACGTCCTGATTCGTTCATCAGTGGCTCGCCATCCCTGTACCAGGTGATGTTCGGTTTAGGGAAGCCGTTTCGTGTCTCACATGATGCAACCTGGTTTAAAGGTCACATAGAGAAATCTTTGCTATCTTTAACTTGGTAAATTTATTAGTTTCGTTGATCTTGGGTGATCTCAAAGAATATTTATATGTCAGCGTCTAGAATTGAGTGACTCACCTTAGATGGTGTGTCTTTAGTGACAGATATTCCAGTAGTGACGCTCTCAATCTCTGGAACATCTGGAGGAGCTGAATAAGAAAGAAAAACAAGTGTAGTGGTTTATAATAAATAAAGATAGAGCTCACTGACATTCTTAGATGTTCCTTCAGATTGATTTGCTTGTTTTGTGTGCTTTCTTACCAAATACTCTGAGGTGTGTCTTGCGTGTCCCACTCCCAGTACCCAGCGAATTAACACTGCAGTAGAACTCCCTCTCGTCAGACAGTCTGACATCCTGGATTGAGAGTCGAGTTCCATTCTCGTCTGAAACCACCTTAATGCGATCGTTGTAATCTGTGCCGCTATCAAACAGTTCTTGATTGGCATCAGCGAAATAGATCCGTGACCGTGTGCCACCACGTGTAGCCTAGTAGAGAAGGGCATGCAGTAAGAACATGGCATACTTAACTCTTTTCCAGTCATCTCAGTTTTTTCTATACAGAAAAACAGTTTGTCTAATGGGTAATCGCCTGGCTTTTATTTTGAAAGTTTAGTTGTTGCTAAAAAGCTATCCCTACTGGCTGGCTCATGTCCCTGTGAGCTAGAAAATCATAACAAGCACTGGTGTCCGAAACAAAACGTCCAAAATGGCAGAATTGGGAGGTCATCCTCACCCCGAACCAGTCGTGGCAGATGGTTGCAGCTCCCTGAACCTGGTTCTGCCTCTTTAAAAGCAAGTTTTTCCTTCCCACTCTTGCCAAGTTCTTGCTCATAAGGAGTCTGATCGTTGTGGTTTTCTTAATTTACCTTACAATATAAAAGTCCCTTGAGGCAAACTTTGCTTTGGTGGTATAAATAAAACAGAATGGAATAGAACTCACTTAAGAAGCCGATGACTATCAATTACTTGGATAAAAAAAAAAAAACAGGAGAACTGTGTTTATATAAGAAACCCTGCTCTGTGAACAGATCTGCATTCACCAAATCTAAATCTAAAATGAATAAGAGCCTCAAGGACTTGGGATTGCATGTTACATCACAAATAGAGCACAATAAGAAATCTCTGGAAATGAGACAAAACTTTGATGTTGCAACAAAACAAATGGAGCTCAG
>VURO01020576.1:41887-52948 GCA_015108175.1 Pelvicachromis taeniatus
AAATGGAGCTCAGGGCTCAGGTAATTTCTTGACTTTTGAGACTTCATATAACACCAGTTGATAGTCAGTTTTCACACACCTCAAACCACTGGATCACAAATTTGGGGTTGCCGTCACTGTTTGTAGAGGTGTACTGGCAAAGGATCTCAGCCGTGTCACCGATGTACACATTGACAGTCTCATTCATAGACATCTCTATGTTGGTCAACACTGAAAAAGAGAAATACATGTGCATAAATCAACTTTATGCTTCCTGTGAGCGCTACATGGTTATCAAACATTATTCAGGAATCATGTAAATCCAGCCAGCATTGTCCAGTAAATTGACTGGATGTATTCATCCTTACCAAACTTACATTCTTAAAATATTTTTTATTTCTTAAAGCATTGCGCCTGACAGATGATTGACTGTCTTCTAAAGCCAACCTGAAGCTAGGCTGTCCTGTTAGCACAACAAAGAAGAAAAGGCTTCCTGTCCACATGGCATAATTTTAATCTCCCTTCTGCCTGACTGACTGTAACAAAAAAAACCCACAAAAACATCTTGGCCAGAAATTCAGTTCCCTAGGCACCGTTGAGGGAATGCAGGCAAGAAAAAGACTAGCCAGTTTGACACTGTGCTGTTGATTCAGAGAGCCAAGAGCTTTTTCAGCCATGTTGGACTTGGCTGCTGTTCTAGAGGGGCCCACTCACACGGTGATGAAAAAAACAAAGATGGCACAATAATGGGTATTTTCTCTGCTTAATCTTGTTTGGAGTTACTTTACAAGATGGCACAAGATACCCTCCACCTTCCCACCACTCCTCACATCTGTACAATGTCAGGTGTCACCATGCGATAACCATTACGGTAACTTGTATATTTTCGTTCACAAGTCGAGCAATCACATGATAGCACAGATAGAACGTGTATGAACAGTTGCACTTGTGTAACCAGACAGCATTACCAACCTCTCTTTCACACTGATTTAACTTAAGCCAACTTTTGTGCTGAGCAGTTAGCTGCAGAAATGGCCCCATCTGTGGTGTGTGCCATCATCCACCGCAATTTCTTCAGTGACAGCAACACAATCTTGATTCTTCAATCTCCCTACTTCAAGATATTCCTGTGACTTTGTGTACTTCCACAAAATGAATATCAAGTTAAAGATTTGCTGTTTTTACACACTGAATGCGAGGTCAGCCAAATTTGAATCGAGTTAGTTTGTAGTTTGGGATTTACTTAGAGTATGTAGTTAGAGTTTTATGGGCTGATTCCCGGAGCATTTTTAACAATCTTATAGGATTGAATTAGTCCAGGGAATTATTCATAGCTATTCCGTTGAGTCTATTAATAATTACTGCATACAGATGGGGGAAACAAATTGCATCCCAATTTTTTTACCAATGGCTTTTAAAAAGAAAAGAAAAATAATGAGCCAGAGCTAAACCACGGTGCCCTCAAATATCTTTTCAGCGTAGGTTGAAACAGATCAAGCATGAAAGGAGCATTAAGAGTCCAGTTGCCACCCTGCTGCCCCCATTCTGCCGGCTGCTCCCCATCACCATCCTGTCAAGCCCCCCCTTCCTCGGCACCAATCATTTTCGCAACTCATTTTTTCTTTCTGTCCCTCCCTCCTCTGCGTGGGGCTATGCTCAGCCAACCATTCCTTTAAGACAACGGGTGAACTATTGTTCCCCCACCTGGGTGGACCAAATCCCCCCTTGCACACATAAATAAACATCCCACACACCAGTCAGCCAAAAAGTGTTATTTTCATCCAAAGCAAAGGTTAGCAACAGTTCATCATGTACTGAATACATTGTTTACTGGGACAAAGATGACGTGAAATGGCTTTGAGACAAGAAACAGATTACGGGCACTGAAGAGCAAAATATGTCACAGAAGTCAGTGTAAAAAATGTTGTGTCTCTTTGGGGCCATGCTGCTAACTTTTCAGCTAATCCGATTAGCAGTGGGGGGTTGGTGGGGATTTAGCTTCGCAAGCCAACCTGGGACCAGCCTTATCTGTTCCTGTTGTGACTTTATGCAGCATGGACTAAAGGACAAGCACACATGACCCATGATCTATGGAGCCTGACAACCGAAACTGCTGCCCGTGGGTGTGAATGTGCATACATTTGTGGCCGTCTGCTGTCTGTGTCTGGATGATATAGAGCTAATTCATTCAAAAAAAAAGAAAAAAGAAAAAGACACTACGCCAGAATATTTGGATGTGTTGACAGCATCAGGGCTCTGAGTGGGCAAGACCTTAACTGAGTGGCCTGTCAAAAGGACAACATAGGAGGACTGGAAGAAAGACCAGTTAAAACATTAAATTATAAAATATTAAATATTAAACATTATCCATTATTCAATCTATTTCCCATGGTGACAGCAGTAAAGCAAATGAAACCACCATGCTAGAAACAAGCAGGAACCAGGCGTGGCTGAAACATGAAGCCAAACTAAAACTGCACTTTCTCAAATGATCATAGTTCGGGCTTGAACTTAAAGAAGAGTTCCTCTAAGGAACAATACTGTCTTTGTTATTAACGTTTGAAATGACGAAGGCACTTGAAAAGTAGCACAAAATTAGCTGCCTTTCAAGAAAAAGACAAAAAAATAATAATTCAGAAGTACTGCATAAAACCCCGTTTCCTCTTTCCCTCCCAGGCTTCTAGACTTCTGATTGGCCAGCATTTCGACACGGCTACGATTTGGCGTGTTCTTCAGAGCGTTTGACTGCGTTTATATGTGGACGGAGATATTTTTCAAAACTGCACGTGTGGACGGGATTTTTTTTTAAACGGAAAATCTCAGTTTTCAAAAATACCCGCGTACGTGTGGACGTAGCCTTAATCGTCCAGGAAAGTAAATCCCAAAAAGCTGATTCTGTTCATCTGGATGCAGCGTGTTCAGTGGGAGAAACGTTGTCACTCATCCAAGTGACTTCTTCAGTCTCTGAAGAAAGCACTACGTCGCTACGTCCAAATGAACAGAATAAACTTTTTGGGGTTTCTTAATTAACATCTCAAATGATAAAGGCTGCTGTGTAACCAGCTGTGCAAGACGTTTGCATAAATCTATTAACTGCCTTGATACAAATATTACCCAGACTAGGGGATGTTTAGTCTATTCTGTTGGTCCACTCTGGAATTGAATGTGTTAGAAAGTGTCAATGGATTGTTATTAATGTTCAGCTCAGTGACTCCTTCACATTCATTTAAGAAATTGTTTTACTTATTCTCTTACATATTTTGGCATCTAGAAGCTGAATTGGCACTAAACTGTAAACAGATGTTTATGATTCCAACTAAACTGAGCACAGTGGGGTTCAAACACTGATGTCCTCTTTAGGATAAATAGCAATTTTCATTTTGTGTTACAATGATGCCTGACAGCCCTAATGTATTTATACAGACTTGTGAGTATTTTTAAGAAGATACAGGAAACGAGAAAGCATTGGAGAGAAAGGTGGCTGAGATCGTTTAGACATGTGCAGAGGAGACAATGACACAGGACGTTGATTATCAAGCTACCAGGCAGGAGGAAAAGAGGAAGACCATAGAGAAGATTCACAGATGCAGTGAAGGAGGACATGTAGAGGGCTGGTGTGACAAAGGAGGATGCTAGGGATAAAGTGAGATGAAAGAAGACGGGGAAAACTGGAAAAGTAAGAGAATCAACAGACAACCATTTTGTCTGACATCAGTATAAGACTTACACGCTCTCACAATACTAATAAGACAATAAAGCACATTATAAGGGGGTACTTCCAAGATAGCATCTGTATAGTCACTCATTATGCACCTCAGACAGTATCCTCACATGCTAAGTAAACTGCCATTACTGCCATCTCCATCCCATTAAGGCTGCAAGCTTAGGCGTTTAGTAGAGCTGCAGCTGTGCCGCTGATAAAAGTCCAAATCATCTCTGACATCACAAATCAGCCAATTTACTTACTCTAATCCTGCACATGCCTGGTGACCCGTGAAATAGGACCGAGTGCCTATTAGAACAGGAATTTTACTGAATGAGAATCAAATTGGTTAAGATACATTTTAGAAACATTCAGATATAGTTAAATCAGCACATTTAATGTTATTTATTTAAGCTACTTAAGAGAAAATGTATGAGAAGATTAGCATTTCAAATTTCAAGAGACCTGAAAACGCCCAGAATAAAAGCTGTACATGGGCACTGAGTGTCCCCTCGGAGTGTGAAGGGTGTAAAAAGCTACCATGTAAGTGTGGATGACAGGGTGGAGGATTTCTCAATATGCAACCCTGGTTTGGTGCTGAACACCTGCGGGCCACTGTGTACCGCCTGACATCAAAGAGCACACACACACACACAGTGAAAGCATACAGTGGAGAAGAGCGCTCCTTGTCCTCCCAATGTGGCTGTTCTTTCAGAAGCAGCATCTGGCACAAATCTCCCAGCAGCCCCTTTCCCATCAGTGCAGCAACTGTCACCTATGCTCTATTCTTTCACACAGAGAAATAAGGAAGTGCTGCAAATCTCCTCAAAGGCACCTCTTTATGCATGTGTGATCTTTCCTTTCATGCAGTAGAGCATATCGCAGCTTCAGGTCAAGACCTCAAACAGTCCTCCATGATCAATGCTGAGGTGGACTCTCAGATTCAAGACGGTGCACCCTTTAAACTTGGTTGCAAAGCATTTTTAAACTACTTTTTGCTTTGCACATCTTTTGCAGGTCTTTTACTTTGACTGTGAAGGATTCTCAATTTCAAATGTTGCACATTAACTTAAACCTTATATGACAGCACTGCAAAAAAAAACAAAAAAACTAAATCATTTAGAGTGCAATGGGATGAGCACTTTTGCAGGTTTTGCACTAAATGAATGTGACTGTTTACTTACCTTGTATACTTACCTATACGCCAGATTAGAAAAAAAAAAACAACTGGTTAAAAGAATGATTCTCACTAATGATGTCCCTGCATGTCATCAGCCTGCTGAGTTATTGTTTTTGTCATTTGCTTATTAGACTTTTACATCTCCTGACCATGTTTCTTGGTCTATGAGTGAGTTGGAAGTGGCAGGCTGCCCACAGAAACATTACTTATTTGAAATTAAAACTATTTCAATGTCAGATTTGCTGCACTGGTTTTGAATGTACTTTGGCAAAGCTTCCTACGCACCAGGTATCTCTTTGTCTTTTATTATTTTCTTTATTACTACCTCAGCCAAAAAAGTTGTGAGCCGGTTCAAGTATGTCTGACTGTCCGTCTGTTTGGCTGGCATGTTTACCTAGAATTTTACCCGAGGCGGGGCTTAGCCCAACTAAACATTTTTCAAGTTATTTTAAATCAACATTTGGATCCAAGAATTTTTCGAAAGGATACTTTAACCCTGAGGTAAAGGGTAATAACTGGACATGTCACAGTGTATTTTCACATATATATAAATTTTCAATAAGAACAACTGAGAGACATTGTTTTAATGTTCTCATGATGTTCCTTGCAAACAGATCCAGATATCCTGCTGGATTTAGGGGCTTAGTCCATGCATTATTATGGGATAAAATTTCAGCCATGGTAGAGGTATGCATGACTGCTCTTGTTTAACTCTTATCCACCTTACCACTCAAGCATCTGCTCGCATACCTGGAGACGGCTTACAGACACATATTGGGACTGTTTCTCATCTTTTCTCAACTGTTTCACCACATCTTCCAATCGCCAACAAACATACTGCCATTTTTGGCTTTTGAGGAATTTCTAATCATTCCCGCTGGTTAGTAACTTCTTCGGCAGCTGCATAAATTTTTAATCATCACACCCGGTGGGTGAAACTTCATTAAAGAAGCAACATGAATGTTTTATTTATGCTTGTATCTGATGTTCAGCACTGAGTGCCGCTTGTTCCTCGGTATCTACTATCCATCAATAGATCCCCTACAGAGCTGCTGGGCTCTGGCACGCAGGCTGCTCCACAGCCACAGGATGGATAATTAAAGGTCAATAGGCTAAACACTGTATCAACATTATGGGGGGTTCCTTTTGCCACGAGAGGGGGAAAAGCATCTGGAAAATAAGCCTATGGTAAGTAATTTTCCTAAAAACAAAAACAAAATTACTCATATATGTTGTAGGGGTGGAAAGCCCACAGCTAAAAACATGGAAATACAACCAATATATTACACAGTCATTCCTCTCACCAAACACTGGCATAATCCAGTGTAACAACTGGATATATGATTATATAGTTCCTAAATGTCAGTAACAGTAACTGAAGTCAGACTGGGAACATGAGCAAATGCAGCGCCGCAATCCAGAAATACCCCGACCACAATGTTACTGCTGCCATTTGGTTTCCTCTTTAAACATAAATATAAATTCAAGAATAAAAGGCATGTTTTCCTTCTGCTAAATGGATAAATGGATAGGTTAGGTAAAATATTAACCACAAGTTCAAAGTGCATTCTGACCTATAACGACATGTTTAAAAACCCTTTCATTAATTAATTTATTTTTCAAAAGCAGGTCATGCGATCCTGCTCTGTGAAAGGTAGGCAAAAATGATTTCTGAGCTAGTCAGAATCTGGAAATGACAGCGACTCCCTCTTCATCTCATATTAATGTGTGTGAAAGACGAGACATTAAGGTAAAAGGGGCCAAATATGAGGCTTTGGCTGTTATCCTAACACTATAAATAGGAGACCTTCTTTCCAATCAAACCTCTGACGACAGCACACCGACTTGCTGCTGTACTCGAACAAAGGCCTTCTTATCCCAGCCCCTGTGGTCATCATCACAGTGCTGAATATCCTTGAAAGCTGCAAACTAGGTGCCAACTAAATCAGCTTTCCCTCAACCACACAGCAGAAAGGCCTGGGATGAATTAAAGTCCCCAGGAGCCAAGAGCTCTGCTAACTGTGAATTCAAAAAGTTATTATATAACAAAAGCAGCCAATATAATCTATATTTTTACTTCATCACTGGCAGAGTATTTACAAACAAAAAACATGCAGATATTGTATGTTATGACATGAAACAAGAGTAACTTGGTTGAATAAAACTGATTATATTTTAATCAACAGGACATTAGCGGGCCTTCTGCAGTCCTATTTTCTTTGAGTGTGATGTGTTTGCATGATGTTTACAAGACATCCCATTTATCTCCCTCCTTCGGCATCCTCCAGGCCGATTATATGTTATTCTTTCAATACCAATGCAATTCTGTCATTTCTTCAGAAATCAAACTCACTAGTGTAAACCTACGTTATCCACCACAATCATGTTTTTTCTGCACATTTTGTGCACTCAACGTGGAGCTGCTGGTTTTAATCTCTCTGAGGATACAGGTCCTATCTCATAGCGTCAAACGGGCTAAGGCTTGTGATGTTCAACATCAATGGCTAAAGTCTATCTTTTCTGATAACCTCAAATTTAGCTACCCTTTTCTTTAAAATTAACTCAGTGGTACAAAACAAACCCCACCAACTAACATACGCTCTCATTGGAACGCAGTAAGCAAGAAAGACCAAAAAAAAAAAAGATTAATTGCAACTACATAATCATGTATGCATGAATGGGATGTTCTCTGATGCAGCCACACATTGATTTGTCAGCCAAGTTTTTACATTAAAAATTTACACCATTATCTTTAATGGGGATTATATGTGATGTACGATGTCGCCAACATAAACACTTCTGTGCTTATGAGCTTCCATTTGTTTGAACTTTTTTGGATTGTTTTGTGCATCTGTGTCTATTTTCATGTGTGTATTAGTATTCAGGCAGGCCTGTCCTACAACAAAGGCCTAATTGTGCTTTCGCTCTCCTTTTATCCCATCACCCAGACATGAGGGGAGCTGTCGGGCAGACGTGCCACACCCAATTCACCGGGATCAAAATGCTGAACCCCAGCCCCCCCTCCGAATCCCACGCTGTGAACCCTAATGCTCTCAAAGAGAATATCATAGTGATCACAGGTGCACTGCTGTGTTAATGAGGAGAAAAGGCTACTCCCTCTGCCCAGGCCAGTCGTACCCTCAAACACACACACAAAACATAATTCAAAAGCAATGCTGTTTTGGTATTATTAAAAAATAATCTCAATTCTCTTAGCACACGCCCATCGAAAAAATATCTGTAGCCAACAGTCCAACAACCACGCCCGATTTCACTGGCGACAGGGCAGAAAATCTGGTTTCAGTTTTCACAAGTCATCAGATTTGCCACTGAACTAACCATTTCCGGGACGACTCAGAGAACCGTTAATCAGATACAAACCAAATAATTTGACATTAAAAAAGGAGATAACAATGGCGCTTCACCACCATTCACCACCAATTTAAAACACAAATTTTTTGCAGAAAGACTGAACTGAGTGTTCCGATGTTTCTGGCATAATTCGAGATGAATATTTGCCCAGTCTTTTTTTGGCAGAGTCAATTTAATTTGGTTGACATAAGCGTGTCGGGGCATTGGCAAAGCCATTCCAGAAACTTAACGTCATCTCTGATGTGTGTTTGGGATCATTATCCTCTTTCAAAACCCAACTATATCCAGTTTTCTTAAAGCTGTTTATTTCAATTTGGCGGTAGTCCTCATTCCATTCACGTTGCGTAATGTACCCGTACCACTGACAGTAAAACAATCCCACAGCATGATGCTACCACCACCATGGCTGACAGCTGGTACAGTGTTCTTAGGTTCAAAACATCAACTTTATCGTATCAGCTGTGTTTTTGAAATCACTCTCATCAGATGCTTTCCAGATGGTGTTGCATGGTAGATCAAAATCTCCCGGTACTTTCCTGTGTTCGTAATTCCATCAATCTTGACAACAGGTTAGCGTAAAATGTCAATCTGATATATTTAATCTCTGCAATATTCTGGATATTTATAATTGAGCTATTTGTATGTATCAGAGCTATTTCTTACTTATATTTTTTTTAACTTTGTAATATATTGTATTATTTAATTTAGTTCAGATTGTTACTGCTCGTATTGTCTTGGCGCAACTGTGACCACATAATTTCCTTATGGATTAATAAAGTATTCTGAAGATCCTCAACGCCACTGGTTGAAACGTAAGTCCAACCATGACATAGCCTCTACCGTGTTTTACAGACGGTTGCGTTCCCTCATGTTTGCATCTCTCTCCTGTTCTCCTCCTTACATACTGAAGACAATTTCAACCAAAAATTTCAACTGAAATTCAACTAATGTAACTAATAGGAATCGGATTACTTTTTAAAGGTCAACAGTAACTGTCATTTTGCTTTTATGCCATGGCCAGTAATACAAAGAACAAGAGATAGCTTGCAGAAGCATTGTTGCAATCCTTAAGGACAGAGCTGAGGTTGTCTGATTGTCAGCAAGATTATGCAAAAACAACCAAACCTCATGAAACCAGCAAATTTCTGTACCGATCTGGTTCTCTTGCTTTATAAATTTTAAAACAGGACATAAGTTGTGGCTCAGGCCTCCCCAAGCACACATCTAGGTCATATATGTTTCGCAGAGATCAGTCATGCCTGCTTTTCACATTTGAAGCAACATTTGAACAAACATGCATTCAGTTTAGAAGAAGAGAAAAGAGGAAGATGAGAAAACAATGATAAGAGCGTCTGAGTATATCTGTCTGGTTGTACCAGAATGTTATCAACCACATCTGCCAACTCCTCTTTGTGATCTCTCTCACACACACACACACACACACACACACACACACACACACACACACACACACACACACACACACACACACACACACACACTTATCAGATTGAACTGCCCTGACTGAGTTTCCAGGTCCTCCATTGCCAGCAGCAATGTTTCCATTCAAGTTCAGTGCAGATGACTTTACTAAATAGTTCTTATTTTTTTTAACCACTTTACTAACCATCCCAATCTAAGTTATACTTTTATATTTTTGGCAATGTGAACATTCCATTCCTATTATTTATTCATTTTAAGTCAATAATTAAAGCTTATTGATGGTTCATAATATTTTGTTTTTTTAATGCACCTTATCCAGAATTATTTGATTAAATACATGCAGTAAAAAACACTAACCCTACCCAAACCTACCCCAGAGTTCTTACTGCGTGGTGTCATGCAGATCACAGAAACGACAACCTCTGAATGAAATAAATCATAAATCATCAGCATTATCATGTTTCCTACTAGAGATATGTTTGAGTCTAACTCCAATCCTCCTCCTTGTTTAGGATTTCTATGACTATCACTATGCAATTAAGAGGCCATTGTGGGGACGTAAGCAATGGAAGCTTATTTACAAGGAAACTTAAGTATACTTATTAATATTGCACATAATCTTGATTTAGAGAGCTCATATTGAATCTCTGTTGCAGATTTATTTGATGCTAAGAGTTCAGCTGTGGGTTTAATGACCTGTTATTGAAAATTGAAAACATATCATGTTATGTTATGAAATGGAAAGTGCACATATTCTCAACATTTACATGATATGCACTACTTTGTCAGCTTTGCTTACTGCTTTCATAAATCGTCAGATGGTATGTTGCTATGAATAGATAGATGGCATTATCTGCTTCAAAAGATACTCTAATGTATCCTCTGCTAAAGGAGGTAACAAAGGAAGCACAGATGCACCTTTCCTTAACATCCGGAGATATCAAACATCTCTTAATATGGCCGCCATACAGATGCTCCCAGCTCAATTTGCTTAGTTAGGAACCTTCCTAAGCAAAATGATGACCACAATGCTGCGCGTGAATGCACTGACAGGACTGTCCCCCTCCCCTTTTAGCCTCTCCACCTGCTTGTGTAATTCTACCTTTACCTGCTAACTTTTTAATCAGACTGTTTGTTTCAGATCAGTTTGTAATTTCCAGATTTTTCTTTCAGTGCTGTACCTCTTCACCTGTCCGGTTACCTGTGCTCTCTGCTGTCCGACTCCTCCTGAATCTGAGAGAGGTGACGAGCTCCGATCCTGCCCTGCAACACACACACACACACACACACACACACACACACACACACACACACACACACACACACACACACACACACACACACCCACACCCCCCCACAACAACACAAAAAACACAAAAAAAAA
>VURO01020576.1:54120-70738 GCA_015108175.1 Pelvicachromis taeniatus
ACTTACTTAACTCGCCGAACACAGTCTAGAACACGCACACCTCTTCTCCCACGAGGCCACAAGAATCCAGAAACTGCTGAGCAGGATAGGAACATACGCTACGGGGTTTCCCTCTGCAGTCTGCATGGTCTCACACACACGTCCTCATTTTTACATGTTACACAAACTTAATATTTTCTTTTGTTGATTGATGACAAAAGTATTTTGTTCAGTATACTCAAACATTTAAGTTAAGGAGCTGTTTTTTTTTTTGTGTTGCACTGACTTGTAACATCGAGTAGTCAACTCACTGAAACGTGTACATGTAGACAACTTACTTTTTTAAGCAGAAAAAAGCTTTTTTGTTAAGTTCTAACTACAAAGACCAAGAATATTTTTTAGAGTGTAGGTTTGGATTATTTTTTGCCTTTAATAATAAAGGGAATCATCATTTTTACTAACTAACTGTATTTTTATTTACATAAATGTATTTATTTAAATCTGTTATGATATGAAACTCACTTAATTCAAGCACTAGTGTCTAAATGCAATCTGTATTCAGTATCAAATTCAAAAGTTAAAACTGACCCATGCAGCAGCTGAGAGCTTAGGCGTTCTTTTTTCCTCATATTTTTTAAAAATCATTTTTCGAACAGCATTTTTGTAGTAACCACAAATAATGGATATAATAAAGAAAAACAACTGAGCAGATACTTACAATGTGCTGAGAGTCCATCTTGGTCCTTTGCTTTGTCTCGGTCCTGCAACTTTACCTTCCCCTGTGCAGCTGAGCTGGTTCGCTTAGACGCCTAATTAGCTTGGTGTTTCTGCTGCACCTCCTCCACCTGAATTAGTCATCAGTGTGTGTGTGTGTGTGTGTGTGTGTGTGTGTGTGTGTGCACGTGCTTTCTGCTGAAGGAGTTCACATGGTCAAGAAACCAGATTCTTTTTAAAAAAGTCACAGCACTTTGCAGTATTCAGTGACTTCTAAAGGTGACCTCTACATATTTTTGATGAATTGAATACAGCAGTCGAGCCTCGAAATAATAAATACATGAGCAAGTGCTTCAGCATCACTTTGGGATAGGATGTTTCTAATTTTAATTATTTTAATAGGTTTTAATGTATCTCCTGTAACTTCTTTATGTTGTAGAGTTGTTTCCCAGATAGGCCTTGATACTTGTGTTAGCATGTTTCTATCTTTCAGGTAGGAAACTTTCAGTTTAGCATTTTTTCCCACTGAGCTCATAGAATTCAAGAGGAAAACACTTTTCCCAACAAAATGCGACCGATCTGTTTTAGTGACTACACATGGCTGCACAACTGGATATATGACAAAGGAGCCCATTTGTGAAGGCAATGAAAAAAAATGCAGACTGGATTAACAAGACATTTATATTTTAAATCACATTCCTGCAACTTAGTTTGTTAGCATGCTTAAATTTGTTAATTAGAACTCTAAATGCTAAAACTAGCCTTAAACATGAAGTTAAATTTTTTCCCCCGTGGTGGTGTAACATAAAAAGTCAGTAATTACAATGTTGTAGTGTTGTACAATACAAAAATAATGTAAAAATATGAGGAACAAAGCCAGACATCACTCACTGTGGGGCTCAGAAGAGCTGTCGTTGATTTGAAATTTTAGTGTAAAATATGGGGATAAATCTATAACATAGTACTGCAGCAGATAATAACAATAATTAGAAATAAACCAAGGACAACCTCAACAGGTTGACGTTAGGACCACATTTACACTATAGTAATACACAGAAAGCACAGCCCCATAAACTTAAATGTTGTGCATATATTATAAAACATTAGAATTCTAAAAACACTTTACATTATAATTAAATATTTAAAATGAAGTTTTTATTATTTTAGCAAAAAGTAATAACAGTTATAAACCTAGACAAGTTAACATTACAGCCATATTTGCATTATGTTAGCGTAAACTAGGAGGATAAGAATTCAGTTTAACCAATGACATAAACTTGAATGTTGGCATCTATTATTGTATTTACGTACTAATGCTTACCTTGTAAAATTGTAGCCAAGAAATCAGTTTACAAAAATGCAATGTAATCTATATACAGTGAGGAACATAAGAAGTTCTCCCATTTAGAAATCATGCAGGGGTCTGAAATTCACATTGTAGGTGCATTCTCACTGTGAGAGACAGCATTTTAAAAACAATTCAGGAAATTCCATTGTATGATTTTTAAAGAATTTATTTGTATATAGAGAGAAAGAGAGAGAGCTAGTACAAAGATAAATAAATAAATAAAGGGAACACAAAAACAAGACATCCCAGATCTGAATGAATGAAATATTCTTATAAAATAATTTGTTCTTTACATAGTTGAATGTGCTGATAACAAAAATCACACAATAATTGTCAATGGAAATCAAATTTAGCAAGCCATGGAGGTCTGGATTTGGGGTCACACTCAAAATTAAAGTGGAAAAACATATTACAGGCTGATCCAACTTTGCTGTAATGTCCTAAAAACACATCAAAATGAGGCTCAGTGGTGTGTGTGGCCTCCACATGCCTGTATGACCTCCCTACAATGCCTGGGCATGCTTCAATGAGGTGGCAGACGGTCTCCTGAGGGATCTCCTCCCAGACCTGGACTAAAGCATCCGCCAACTCCTGGACAGTCTGTGGTGGATGGAGCGAGACATGATGTCCCAGATGTGCTCAATTGGATTCAGGTCTGGGGAACGGGCGGACCTGTCCATAGCATCCATGCCTTTGTCTTGCAGGAATTGCTGACACTCTTCAGCCACATGAGGTCTAACATTGTCTTGGATTAGGAACCCAGGGCCAACCGCAACAGCATATGATCTCACACGGGGTCTGAGGATCTCATCTCAGTACCTAATGGCAGTCAGGCTACCTCTGGCGAGCACATGGAGGGCTGTGCGGCCCCCCTACCAATGTCACCCCACACCATTACTGACCCTCTGCCAAACCAGTTATGCTGGAGGATGTTGCAGGCAGCAGAATGTTTGCCACATTGTCTCCAGACTCTGTCACATCTGTCACATGTGCTCAGTGTGAACCTGCTTTCATCTGTGAGGAGCACAGGGCGCCAGTGGCGAAGTCGCCAATCTTGGTGTTCTCTGGCAAATGCCAAACGTCCTGCACGGTGTTGGGCTGTAAGAACAACCCCCACCTGTGGACGTCGGGCCCTCATGCCACCCTCATGGAGTCTGTTTCTGACCGTTTGAGCACACACATGCACATTTGCGGCCTGCTGGAGGTCATTTTGCAAGGCTCTGGCACTTTTCCTCCTGTTCCTCGTACTAATGCGGAGGTAGCGGTCCTGCTGCTGGGTTGTTGCCCTCCTACGGCCTCCATATCTCCTGATGTACTGGCCTGTCTCCTGGTGGTGCCTCCATGCTCCGGACACTACGCTGACAGACACAGCAAACCTTCTTGCCACAGCTCGCATTGATCTCATGCTACCACTAGAGTGAAATCACGGCCAACATTCAAAAGTGACCAAAATATCAACCAGAAAGCATAGGTGCTGAGAAGTGGTCTATGGTCACCACCTGCAGAACTACTCCTTTATTGGGGATGTCTTGCTAATTGCCTAATTTCCACCTGTTGTCTATTCCATTCGCACAACAGCACGTGAAACTGATTGTCAATCAGTGTTGCTTCCAAAGCGAACAGCTTGATTTCACAGAAGTGTGACTTACTTGGAGTTAAATTGTGTTGTTTAAGTGTTCCCTTTATCTTTTGGAGCAGTGTGTGTGTGTGTGTGTGTGCGTGTGTGTATATTAAAGCAGGGAGGATTTAGTCAGTTCATCTCATAAAATGCTCAAAATACATCATTTCAGAATATGTTTTTGTTGTTTCAGATTAAATTACAGAAATGTAATATTTCTGTAATTTCTGTATTTTAAATTTAATTTAAATTCAATTACATTTAAATTTAATTTAAATTTAAATCTGAAATTTCAGAATATGTTTTTGTTGTTTTAGATTAAATTACAGAAACACACAAAATCTTGTAATTCTTGAAATTTTTAAAAAACCATCAAACAGTTTTGCCTTAGTAATGCAGCAAACAGTAATAAAAACTACAAACTAATAATAACAAAACACCATGCAGCTAAATATTTGCCACTTTTGAAACTTGCTTTAAGACATAAGCTTTTTTGCTTTTTAGCCGAGCTGGCTAGGAAGGGGTCCACTATTAAGGATGCTTACATATATCTACATTTTAACAGCTTTACAGACACAAGGAGGTAAAACTGTCCATTATATCAAAGAAAAACAAAAAACAAATATTTGAGAAAAGGCAGAAAAATAGACAATTCAGAAAGTGATATATAAAAATACATTTTCACATGGCAGAAATGTACTTACTTTTTTCAAATCTCCATGATCATCGCATGTGTGACTTAATTTATCCTGTCTGATCTGCAGTCATAATAGATCCTTTCGCTGACCTGATAAATTTACATCAGGCTGAATATTGGAAGATGGGCTGTTGTAATGTTTAATAATTTTGGCATTGCTATTAGGCCATTTTTGCCAGTCTATGTAAAACTTATCAGAAAACAAAGATATGAGTAAAATACATTAAATAATAGAACATCAACACAAATGTTTTCAACTGTTTGTTTTTTGTTTTTCTCTCTAATTAACCAGTAGTTTTTCTACAATAACAAAAAGGATCTGCACCCCCCAAAAAACAAAAACAAATAACAAACATAAAAACTTGCAGAAGTGATTACAGCACGCTTTGAATTCTCTAACTGTCATCTTTGCAGAAATAAAGCAAATATTCCATAAACGTGTTTTCAGCAATTGCTTTTCTATAATTCTGTGCACTGTCTGTAGAAGTAGAAGTGGTAGTCTGTGAAGAGCACCCCCGCATAGTGATAGGTGGTACTGCAGTCTGCTTGACCCTGAGGAAAGACATTGAGACGCAATGTGAATTATTATGGCCCAACAATCTGTAGTATCCATGTTGGTGTGAAAATATTTATATAAACAACATCAATAATTCAAATTTCTATGACAGGCAACATAAAATAAAATGTTTTTATAACGCTAATGTTTCCATCAATGTTCTTGGTAAAAGTGAAGGTTGTTTACAGTATAAATAATGTTTTCATGTTCATGTTCATGCAACAAGAAGAGGACTGTTTGTCTTTAAGGTTTCATAACCAGTGAAATATGGGTCTTTTATGGAAGACAAAGGAATAATTTTTGGTTTCTTACAGCCACCGTTGAGCGGAAGTGATACCAGCTTTGAAAAAGGCGAGCCACATGAAGAGGCCATTCATGTTCCCCCTGCCGAAACCAGCCAAAAAAAGATCAGTTACCATTTATTCAGCAAAACCTCTAATTTTCAATTGAAACAGTAAAAATGTCAGATACAGCTCAGAAAAACAATAATTTAAAACTAATCCTGAATGAATGTTTTCAGGATCAATTCTTTATCATTTGGGCAATTAACACATAAAAGTTACAAATGACCATAGCTACCCAGATAGCAATTAAGAGCCTGGCTGCTGCAACTCATCTCCAGAAGTTCTCCTTGATAAGTGTAGTGTGGGCCACAGCTCGCCCACACTTGTCATGAAGCATAACAAGTCTGGCATATGACATTTGGACCAACTCATACAGAAGTTCTAAAAATACCCCAGACTTTATATCTTTGTAAGATTGGAAGGTATGTTAATAAAATCCATATTTAGTCTTAAAAACCACAAAACTCCCCACTTCATATAAGAAGAAAGAAAAAGGCTTCAAACTTCCCCAAAATAACTACATTAATTTCTAAAGAAAATCTGAAAACTGATCAATGGATGGATTAATTTCTGCATGATTTTCAGGGTTTTTAATGGGAGAAATGACCAGCAATGTAGAAAAAACCTACGAAAAATGATCCATTAATTTGCATCTTCACACAGGCCTTTGTGTTTTTAATACACAGCATCACAGTAAATGATGAGGTATTTAGCACATTTCTGTGTTGTTTTATCCTATTTAAAACATACACATTGTAATTGGTAATAATAATAATAATAATTGTATCAGCCCATTAATTATTCATGAATCAGAGCAAGCCATCCTACTTGTTTTTTTCTTTTTCAGTCACTAAAAAGTAAAGTTCTATAAACTGGATGAATTTGTAATTTAGTTTATTAAAACATGTTTGTTCATTTAATATAAATTATAAGAAGTTGTACTTAAAATTAACTTACATTTTATCACATATATAATATTCTTAAACATGAAAAAGTCTTTAATGAATGAAAAACAATGAAGGCCTTCCCTTATTTAAAAAAGCTCAAATTACAAATAAAGAAAAAAACCCATTAATTATCCCATTGTTTTGTGTGATCCTTTTACATTTCAAAATTCATTTTCATTTGTTCTCATTTATGCATTCACTATTGAGTTGTTTTATATTTGCATGCTATATATACGTGAAGTTTAAGGAAATGTGATTACTGACTCTGACCTGTGTATTTGATGGGTATCTGCTGTCAAACACAGTGCTGATATCCAGCTGAGCAGAACAGACTGTGGACTCGTCAAATCTGCACAGATGGACTACCAGCTGCTCTGTAGAACTGCATAAACCAGACACAGATTTATATACACAAACAAAAACTAAAATTAATTCAATTTTTGTCAACATCGCATGTGAATTAGCATTTACGAAAAATCAATATTGTCATTCCAACATTAGCAGATAAGGTAATGGATTAAGCCTTTTTATATAAATAAATATAAATATTAAATAATAAATATTAATAATACATGTTTTAATAGCATTTGTGAGTCTATTAGGGTCAGTACTTACTTCATGAGCAGGGTTACTTTCATGTTAATCGGAACAAACTCACTGACAGGAACTCTAAAGATGTATCGACCGGGGCTTAAAGAAAACAACAGAAGTATAATTTTATTTTTACTTTTACTACATATTTAATTAATATCAAGAGGTAGCATGTATAATTACTAAAGAGACACTTTTAGGCAAAATATGTTCTTGACATAATTTAATTTAGATTTTACTGGCATGTATTTAAGATTAAAGGTCTTTTTTGACCTTGGCTGACATCAACATCCACTCCACATACAGTCAAGTGTTACTGCAGCCTGTTTACCGTCTCAAGTTTGAGTCTCTCTCACAGCAAACTACCTTTTCATAGTCTTCTTATTCTTTTTACAAAAGAGAGAATATTTTATTTTGTTCTAATCCATAAACTTAAAATATAAAACAGATCTTGTATGAAAGTGTCTCCTTGACAAGGGTCTAAGAAGGATGTCCAGTACATGGAAACAGTTACAGCACAAAGATGAGACAACTTTCATCGTGGAACTAATTTGCAACCACGATGAGATGTTGAGTCTATATAAAGACGCTTAGCTTTTAACGTAGTGACATTTTAGGAGCGAGTGACCAGGTTCTCAAAGAATCCTAAAGTGAAATTTATGGGAGAACTCTGCAACAGAGTTCTCCCATAAGGTAATAATAACAGCATTTTATTTATGTATGCTTTTCAAGGCACTCAGGGACTAAATACCAAAATCACAGCATAGGCAAAATAACAGTCGGAAAATATCATAGAAATTAAAGGTTAACATAGGCAAACTTAAAAAGATGTTTTACGAGTTGCTTTGAAGTTGGTGAAAAAAGCATAACAGGAAACTCATTCAAATGAAACTTTAAGAGATTTGAAATGACATTGTGCTGGTGGTTCTCTACATGTTGATATTCATATTCCGTGACCACTGAAAATAAAGGCAATGTTTAAAATTGCTCAAAGGCATAGAGTTGGCCAAAGAAGATTTTGGGGGTGCATTATTTCTTTGTCACACCCACGAACCACACAAAAAATTAACAAGGGCCACCAATTTGCCCACAAGATGCACTTGGGCTTAGGATGAGATCTCACAAAAGTGGAAACACCCTTTTTACAGCAGTGTTATCAAATGAGGAGTGAACTTAAATGTCTATAATTTTTTGCGTATAATCACAGTGTGTTTATGTTCGCTTTCTCTACTTACCCACATTCGTCTCTTAGGCAGTATTTTCTGTCAATCACCAGCTGGCTTTCTTTGATCATGATAGTACGGATAGTGGTGTTTGTCCCTGATAGAGACAGAAAAACAAATGTATACTTTTTGTTTTTTAAGACAAAAACCAAGAAAATAATAGGTGTCACTCAGACCGGGGTGCTCATGCAAATAAATGATGATAAAAAGAAAATTTTGAACTTTAAGACCAGAAACTGCATTAAAAAAATCCAAGTCCAAGAATTCAAGGTTCAAGTTTAGACATGTAATAAAAGTTCTTTATTTTAGTGGACTAGAAACATTAGCTAATGCATCATTTTCCCTGTGACCCAATATAGGCTGTTGCTACATGCACTTATGAAACCTCATGCTCGAACATGAGATTTGTTATGGACAGACTAAGGTTAGTACAGCAGTCCAGTCAAGTTCAGATCAGCAGGGCAGTCATACTCCTCCAGGTCTCACTGTCATTGCCCAAAAGTCTGTTTCCCAACCCAAAGGCACAAGGAATGTCGTGGACCTCAAGGAGGGGAGGAGAGAGAGAAGAATTCATATAACATAAAAGATGGATTCTAGGAACATTTGGTGTTGTTCGTACTCTAGTTCTTGCATTAAGTTTGATATCGCATCAAGAATTGGTTTAATAATTTTTGGCCTTTTCTCTGCTTGTTTTTGCTGTGTTATATTATAAATGGTAAATGACCTGCATTTGTATAGTGCTTTACTTAGTCCCTAAGGACCCCAAAGCGCTTTACACTACAATCAGTCACTCACCCATTCACACACACATTCATACACTGGTGATGGCAAGCTACATTGTAGCTGGACACAGGCGCCACCGGGCCCTCTGACCATCACCAGTAGGCAAACATGGGGTTAATATCTTGCCCAAGGATACTTGGCATGTAGACTGGAGGAGCCTGGGATCAAACCACCAACCTTCCGGTGAGGAGGTGACCCGCTCTACCATATTCTAGCATGGAAAAGAGATAAATGTGTTGTAGCCAATCTCGCTCCTCTTAAGATTAGCATAAAAAACCCTGCTAAATCTTAACCCAGTTATTTACCAAGTGGATGAATTTAGAGGAGAGCTGCTGATAACAGTGGGGCTGAAGGAGGAGGGCTTGATGGCTAGGCCACCCAGGCAAGCACGCTTTCAGAGCGAGCAGGATCGGCATCAGCAGGACTCAAAAGCAGCTAGAGCTGGGAGAGTCTCATCTTTAACTCCATCCAAGCTCTGTTTGCCTTTAAGTAATATTGGTAGGATCAGAAACCCGGACTATTTAAACAAATGTCCTGATAGCCAGTTTTGGCAACTGAAGATTGATCCACTGAACCCCTATAGCTTCTTCTGTGGGACCAGAGGAGGATCGAGTCATTTGGGTCATTCATGCTGAACCCAGATGAGTCACATGCATTAAGACTCACTGAAACCAAGCAGTCGCTCATTGCCAGGCCGAGCTCTAGATTGGGATTCTGTTTTTCCTTTGTCGAGACGAGGCTTCATGACTCCTTGTTGAATTTATCATCATACATATCTTTTGAATAACACATTGTTTTTCCTTTCTAAATTAAAATCAGTCAAAACTCTCTTACCTCTTACGTGAACCTTCAACCAGCTCATTCAAAAATGTTTCTACAATACCTTTAATATATGAATTGAAACTATACAAAATTGTACTCACAGTCGCCAGCATTTTTCAGCTGCCCATAAAAATCTTCTCTGTTTTTTCCTGAGGAGCAGAAATATTAAATGGTGAACCAAAAATCAGTTATAATGAAATAATTTTTTTAATGTTAGCAAGATTTAAAGAGTGAAATAACTTTACCTTTCATAACAGGCATTTCTGTTGCTTTAGAGATGGTGATGTTTGAGTTAGTGGTGCCCTCTGTTGAAGATGGGCAGCAGTACACTTTATCACAGTATAGCAGGTCACAGAAGTCCACAGCAGGGGGCCAGGCGCCAGGAGTACCGGTTGGCAGAACTGGAAGAGATTTGTCGTATTATTATTTTGTTTTCTCTGCTGCCATTGCTATTGGAAGTCAGAAGGATTGAAAAAAGCTCTGAAATAATTTAATCCAAGTATTTAGGTGATTGTATTTAAGTCTCTGTCTGATCTCTGAATGCTTATTATGTAAGTTATTTGGTTTGTCTTGAGCCATGGCTGAGTTTTTGGCTCATAGGGGTTTATTTATACAAACACTGACCTTATTATTGACACTTTTGCCATGCTTAGTATAAACATCAATATATATATTTTAAAAAGGAAGTAAAACCGATTAATAGGTACATTTTGAATTGTAAAAAAATCTAAAAAGTGTTATTAATCAAACGATGTAGCAATAAGTAGTACTTTGGCTTTAGACTTTTTCTCCATATGAGATCAGTGTTAAAAGGCATCACATTACCTGTGCTGGTCCATGATGAGGTTTGCAGAGGAGTCACAGTGCTATTACTAACAGACAAAAACATAAAAGTTGTTGGTTAACATAACAATAATAATACAGACAAGCTAACAAGTACTACATTTCAGGACATTTTAGCCCCCATCATTTTCATTTGTCATTTCAAGGGGTAAATGATGCTGGAGCTCCCAAAACAAACAAAAAATGGTCCAAGTCCTATCAGCGCCAATAAAATCTCTGAGATGACCTAACTACAACACGAGGATAGTTAGCAATCTGTTATACTTTCTCTGAGAGAGTTCTAAAGTCCACTGAAAGTCAGCTTTAGAATGATTCTTTTCAGAAGGAATGCACTTTAGGTTTCAAACAAACAAAAAAACAGATGTGCTGCACATAAATAATAACAGTGACCAGGCTCCCACTGTCCACTTCCATGGTCTTATCAAACAACAACCCTTCACAAATGAATTATGTCACCCGTTTCACCTGGCTCCAACATGTACCTCTCTCCTCTTCCTGACACACGTATTGAGTAATCTGGATCTGCAAAGCCCAGTGATGTTTCCCTGTTCCTGCTTATTCTTGTGAAAACTCCAGGGATAATAAACTTGTTGAAGAATATCAGCTGACTGTTGGGTGTTGCATTTAAGCCCAGTATCTTTCTGCCATTAAGCCTTTATGACAGAAAGGAAGTGTTGTCATTTGGCAGGCATCTGGGTTTTTTTGCTTAAAAATACCTTAACATGTCTGAAACAAAATATGTCATGATGGTGATTTAAAACTGTTTCAGTGACGAGGAATCACTATGAAAGCTTTTATTGTTTACCTGTTTCCGGGAGTGGTTCCAAAATCTTCCTCCTTCAAGTTTACTAGGTATAAAGCGGTGATGGAGATGACACTGCGCACACAAACACACTACGATAGAGATTTTGGTTCTTTCTTAATTTAACATATAATTTCTAAGTGACATCATGTCTCACCAGAAAGCCATAGTGGCCAGCAGAGTGAAGACGCTTATCTGGAAGACTTTATGCCGTAGGCACCGTCTGTATTTGTGACCTCTGTCCTCCCTTTGCACTTTTTCAGTCTTACACGCGTCAGGTATTGATATTGTCGACATGCTGCTGTGTTTCTGAGGTCTCCTGTTAGAAATAACATAAAGACTGCTTTTTCTTTTTCAAATCACAAAATGAATTTTCCAAAAAATAAAGACAAGAAAAAGTAAAACTCCACTCCTGCTCCCTCCACATGCTCCTTGAAGGATGGAGGTTAGAACAACTTTAAGATTATAACAATAAATTAGATTTATTTGAATAGTGATGACAAAGTTAAGGGGTTATTTTGTACAGAGGTGAATGACAGTCCTTCAACTTTCTACAGGGATATCGGCTTAAGGTACTAATTATATACATTTCTTAAGATGCCTTTCAACTAGCCAAAGATAAGACCTAAAGCTATAGTAACTGATCCCTTGAATGCTATATAATCTGTTGCCTGTGGTGATTCCTTGTCTATTAAGGCCTCTCAGTGTTACCCACATTAGCCTTCAGAAACTCAGTTGTCCTTGACCTGTGCTTTGCACTGATATAGTGCAGTGATGTTGCAATAAACATTTCATGAGTCATTTTCCATGGTGCTGTATACTTTGTAGTATGAGTCTGCCTTTAGACATATCCATAATGGAGTTATTTTAATTGTTTCTGAGAAATTATGAAATGCATCCTTTTAAATATTAGAATTTTTTAAAGGATATATTTTATGATATTCCAATATATTCTGTTTTAATCCATTTTAGCATTCAACAACTTGTGAAATTGAACTCATGAACATAACAGGAAGAATGTTTACTAAGAAAAACCCTTTTAGTTGAGTGAAAAATGTTTGCTTGAAATTTTTGCCAATTTATTCAAAATAAAGAATAAAAATATAACAAGTACATACATAACACTTAAAAGTGAGCTCAGGTGTATCATGTTTCCTCTGATAATCTGTCAGATGTTTCTGTAAGTCATTTGGAGTCCATCTGTGGTAAATTCAGTTGATTGGACATGTCTACAAAGGATCTGATAGTTGAAAGTTCATGCCAGATCACAAACCAAGCCTCAGATCTCTGAGATAGGATTGTATCTAGGCACAGATATTGGTACAGAGAAAGATCTGCAGCACTGAAGGATCCAGTGAACACAGTGGCCTCCATCATCCAAAAACAGAAGAAGTTTGGAACCGACAGGACTCTTCCTAGAGCTGGCCACCGAGACAATGTAAGTAATTGGGTTAGAAGGCCTTAGTCAGGGAGATGACCAAGAACTCAAGGGTCACTAATAGAGATCCGATGTTACTCTGTGGAGAGAGCAGAACCTTCCAGTAGAACATCCATATCTGCATCGCTCCACCAATCAGTCCTTGATGATAGAGTGGCCAGACAGAATCCACTCCTCAGTAAATGGCACATGAAGGACGCTCAGACCATGAGAAACAAAATTCTCTTTGGCCTCAGGACCACTCTGTGAATGTCCTGGCCGAGCCAGAGCTGAGGCTTGAACCTCATTAAACATCTCTGAAGAGATCAGAAAATGTGCACCAACGCTCCCCATCCAGCCCGATGAAACTGGAGAGGTTCTGCAAAGAAGAATGGCAGAAACTGCCCAAATATAGGTGTGCCAAAAATGTACCATCATACTCAAAAATACTTCTTAGCCATTTTACACCACTCTTTCAAGAATTCTTGAAATACAAAGAAGACTACTTTAGTTTCAGACTGAAGAATTCACTTGGGTGATGAAACACGCAACATCCAGATGAACAAAATCAAATTTCTGGGATTTCTGGGATATTGAGTAAGACATTTCTTGGGTTATCTTTGTTTAATATTAGATTTTGTTTAATCATCTGAAACATGTAAGTGTGACAAATATGCGGAAACTAAGAAATCAGAAAGAGGTCCAATGCTTTCTCATACCACTGGAAGTGGTACATTCTTCCATGGCTAAGGCAGTCTGCTCTCCCTGATAGACACAGCATTTGGTGATGTGCATGGGTTCAAGACTTCAGGCTGTCATTGACTCCAAAAGATCTTTTTCCAAGCATTAAGAACAATCCTTATTTGTTTGAGCCTCATAAAAAGGAAACGATGTATGAAATTTGCTGTATTTCCTAAATGCTTAACACAGTTTTGTTGAATGTCTTGAATAAACCTGAATTCTTCATAGTCATTATCTGGATACATATGAATCTAACTCTAAGTGATAGATGGTAAATACCCAGTGGATCGTAGGCTACCCGTCAGGCTCTTCAGCTTTGCCAGTCGACGGTTCCAGACCTCAAGTTCGTTGATACGAGTTTCCAGGTTGTCAGTGAGCTTTGACAACTGCTGCACTGCTCCCACATTTTCCATGAAGATCTGCTCCTGGAAGAAGAAAGGGAGGGCATTTGTGCTGGTTGCTAAGGACACTGCAGGATGGAGTTGTCAGGCAACCATTATACTTTCAGAACGTTACCTTAAATGTTTCCTCTAATAACAAGCATTTCTTTTTCCATGTATTATGTGTGCATGCAACTACTGCAAGATTTGAAAATCTCTATAGTAACCTAAATTTGCTTGTATTTGAAGAGCAGCATAAATGCAAAGGATTAGTATGAAAAATATGCAAGCGTTTCTTACCTTGTCCACCATGAGGAAGTTATTAATCTTCTCTCCATCAGAACAGATGACATCTCCAACATCTTTCACTGCAGACGGCAGCAGCTCTTTCACCTCCTGAGCTATAATACCTAAATATCAGATATAAATTTTTTTTATTTGATATATTTTTCATATTTTTTTATTTAGCCCATTTGTTATATTATTACAATCCATATTTTGAGGGTAAATTTACCAGTGTATAGAGCTTGACCTATGACTAAACGATTGGCTACCCAACAGGTTGCTTCATAAAGTGTCTCATGACATGGCTATGGTCACCGAAACATTGTGTTTTTATCGCCACATTGTTGTCAGCTTGTTAAAACTAAACAAACGTAGCATGTACACACTAAATGCAAACAAATGTGTGCTGGGTGAATGCAGCTGTAATGTCATCATTACAATGTGCTCAATTGCTTTGCCAAATATATAAATATATATAAATATTGTGGGTTTTGCATAAAATATTTGTAGACGCCATATTGATGTTGGCACCCGCAGTGCCCTAGGCAATGTTAATGCAAAATTTAATCAAGATTGGTCCACTCGTCTCAGAGTAGAATAGAAAGATTCAGACATACGGTACGATCATTACAGCATGATGAATTGCGGCACCTGTCTGGTGGGTGTGATCTATTCCCATTTTGGAAGCAAACTCGGGTTTATAATCAAACTCGACTATCTTCATCTGATTGATTCTCTTCAGCTGCTGCTCAGAGTCGACCTGATGAGCAAAAAGAGGAACACATTTTTAATGTCCAAAATCAATCGGAGGGACAATAGGAAAAACAGAATTCACCTGAAACACTGGATAAATACAAATATATCAGTCGTAGTTTTTAAGACATTGCCTTTGTTAATTATAGTAAAAATACTTTACTGTGCACAGACATTCTACAGATTTCTGGGCTAATATAGATGCTACTATAGAAGACTAGAGAGTTGAACTACAACCACCCCAATTGAAAAAGCTACCTGCTACAAATGGTCAATACTGTCTACAATGAAACTACAACAACCCCCACCCAAGCTCATGTCTTGGGTATTCCAATAGTAAAATATAATTGTTTCACCTGCTTTATGTTCTCTTTAGTGCGACAGTCAGAAGGCTGCATGATGCTTCCCATCACTTTGGCGTTACCGCAGACAACCAGCGCCTCATCAGGGGAGTCAGTGTTGATGCCCACCCGACCCTGACAGACCAAAGCTTCCTGCACTGCCCCGCGCTGCCACATGGTGTCCCCGTCTGTCTCAAACTGACCAGGGTTAGAAGCCTGTGGGAATAATTTTTTTCTTTATTGGAACCTTATACTTTTGAATAGGGTCATTGAGTTACTGATTTATCAATTTTTGGTTCATAGATGTCTTTTTTACCCTGACAATAATCTTCTCTGACACCAAAGCTGTCAAGAGAAAACTCTCATCTTTGACCACAGCATACAGGCCAACCACCATCTGAAAATACCTGAATAAGCACACATAGTTATCATTGTTATCCATTGCTGCTATGCCTTCATTTATTGTTTTTATATTTATACATTTACAAACCTCTGGTCAGGGTTTGGTTTCCCTTTTTTTCGCATGTTGTTGGCTGTCGTCTCGCTGAAGTGCAGTCGGCCAAGTGTTACTCTGGTTATTTTGCCACCGGGAAGACTGACCCTAGAAGTTTGGATAGCATTATGTTCAAAATCCTGTATTCAAAACTCTTGTTTGCCACTTTCAGGATGACGGGGGCCTGGAGCCTATCCAGGCCAAGAGGGATGGTACACCCTGGATAGGTCACCAGACTATCAAAGGACTAACACAGAGAGACAGACAACTATTCACACTAACGTTCATACCTGTAGGTAATTTAGAATCATCAATGAACTTAGGAAAGACCACATGTAGTTAGTGGGGTTCCTAACTACATGTGGGGTTAGGGAGGAAGCTGGGGTACCTGAAGAGAACCCACGCAAACATGGGGAGAACTATAAACTCCACACAGAAAGGCCATGGCCAGATAGTGAATTCAAACTAAGGCTGCCTGAACATGAAATTATTTTGATAGTCGACTAGTCACTGATTATTTTTGCAATTAGTTGACTAATCAGATCATGCATCCATCCATCCAGCCATCCATCTTCTGCCGCTTATCCGGGGCCGGGTCGCGGGGGCAGCAGCCCAAGCAGAGAAGCCCAGACCTCCCTCTCCCCAGCCACCTCCTCCAGCTCATCCGGGGGAATACCAAGGCGTTCCCAGGCCAGCCGAGAGATATAATCAGATCATGCATCCATTGGACGTAAAACGTACAGCTTATTGCACCAGCATGCATCTGCTCTTATATAACTATCATTAGCTTACAGCTTTGAGTGTTTAAGGTATGTGCTAACTAAAAACAAAGACAAGATGATAGTTTATTACATATTAATGAAATCTGCAGATTGTTTCGGTGAAATTTAATAAACTCAGCCGTCTGCTCCTTGCCATCTAAAATATAACAGGACACCGGA
>VURO01020578.1:0-10498 GCA_015108175.1 Pelvicachromis taeniatus
TATGGTGATACAAAATTGAGTCACTCCCTACCTCCCTCTCTCTCGCTCTCTCTCTCTCCTTCTTATGGTCAAATCATCAAATCAGCACATAGGTGCAGTCCTGAGCACAGTGGCAGGCTAAATGCAGGGCACGTGCGTCTGCTTGTATTACTTGTGTTTTGCAACTCAAACACATTTAAAGAGTCAGCTTTATGGGACATATATTTCTTCTGGAAAGTCTCAAATAATAGACGGTTTAGTTCAAGGATGAAGAAGTAGGTTAAGGTTGGGAATCCAACAAGTAGTGGTAACTGTTTAAGGTTAGTCTTCAGAAAATTAAAGTTATTCAGTCTGATGTCCTCGGACGTGATGAGAACATGTGTGCGTGTAAGAGAGAGAGACATCTGTTACCTTGGTGTCACTACGCTGCCTCCCTGTTGTCTTGTTGTTGCTTTCATGCAGGGACAATGAGAACGTATCAATGAGTCAGACTTGTATCTCATGTTAGGGGCTTCCTCACCCCACTGCTTACCATCTGAGAAGACCAGTGCTTCCACAATTCCTTGTTTAGTAAAGGACACTGACAAATATAAATAAATACATACAAATGGAGTTTGTGTTTGAGTGTGACCTACCAACTGGGGAGGGATGGCACTTGAAGAACCGGTCCGTGGGGTGCAATGGGAAATTACGAATTTTTTTCAGAAATAAACACAAAGCCAAACTACTAGAAAATTGGCTGACAACTCAGTCAGTTCTAATTTTACTTGTGCCGAAGAGAAACGTCAACAATCACTTGACCCCCTATGAGCAAGCATTTGGTGACAGTGGGAAGGAAAAACTGCCTTTTAACAGGAAGAAACCTCTGGTAGCACCAGGGTCAGGCAGGGGAGGCCATCTGCCACAACTGAGTCAAGAAAAAGTATTCTGGTAACAACCATTAATATATTGCTATATAATTCTACTGAGCAGCAGAACCAAACACATCCTTTGGTTTTAATTCATCTTTGCAAGTTAAGGGAGTCAGAGTGGTTCGTGACCATCTGCCAACAGCCTGCACCTAGGGAAAACAACGTCTTCTTCGACCAGCTGGGAGTGGTTGCTGGAGCTTGCTGGCTGATGCTGGGTAAAATCAGCTACAAAGAGTGTTCTGCATCAAAAAATTTGACACAGCACCGGGCATACCGCCACTCTTGCCATTAAGTTTGCCTTTACTTCAGAGACCTCATTGGAGGGGAGAACAGAGTCAGTTTGCTTGAGCCTTCAGCTTTGGAGAGAATCAGATCTGAGACAGATCGCTGTCTTGAAGGTCTGTAATGATCTTTTAATGGCTTCTGATGCAGGGCATTGTTGTGTAAACATTTTGCTTGATCTCAGTGCAGCCTTCGATACCACTGACCATAAAAGCCAACTTAATAGACTTAAGATTTTGGCTGGCTCTGCCTAAGACTGTTTTGTTCTTACTCACTAACAGGACCTGGCCTTCCTAACCTGCGGGCTTCCACAGGGTTCAGTTTTGGGTCTATTATTATTTTCTTTCTGCACGCTTCCTTTAGATGGCGTTATTCAATGTTCTAATAGCATTGAATTTCTTATCAGTTCTATGCCGATGACTTTCAGCTGTATATGTCTTTTTAGCCTAATCAGATGGATAGGATGTCCACCCTAACCCCACTGCTTAACTCAGGTTACTGATTGGCTCTCTAGCAATTAGCTTGTTTTAAACACTAACGATGCTGCAACCATAATTATATGATCTACTGAACTACATTCTAAAATTTGAAATCTCGGTGTGATATTTGATTCTTGTCTAGGCTTTGACTCGCATGTAAAATCTTTGTCTTGTTACTGTTTCTTTCATTTAAGGAACATTTCCAAAGTACGACATATGGTCTCTTCAGCTGAACTGGAAAAAATTGTTCATGCATTTGTCATCGCGTTTAGATTATTGTAAAGCGCTCTTTACCAGCTTGGGCAAATGTTCTCTGTTTACGGACTCAATTTTTTTTTTACTGTTCCCCATAAATGACTGAAGACAGGGGACAGAGCCTATCAGTCTGTAACAATCTACCACTACAAATATGTTTAGTTGACTCTGTGAATTCAGTTAAAAACTTTTCTGTTTAAACAGGCTTTCTGTTGAGAATTTTTAAAGATTGAATTATTTGCTTTTTTTAAACTACCTGTTTATTTTTCTGTGCCTTAATTATTTATTTTTAAAATTTTTGGCACTGATTTTAGCTTTTTGTACAGAACTTTGTTCTGTGAAAAGCTCTTATACATAAATTTTACTTACTTGCTTATGAGATGTTTTAAAGTGTATTGTTTTTCATCAGTAATTTGAAGAATACATTGTAGCGGAGCACAAATTTTATGGCGGGAGGATACTGCAGGCCCCCCTTTAGCCACAGCCCTGTTAAACAGTAAATCAGATTTAAAGTCAATGAAAGACAACAATGTGGATCAACTTGTTTACATCTAAACCTTTACTTTTATCAAACAGGAGTAACTGCATTACAGCATTCCCACAAACATTCTTTGTAACCAAGCGCTGCATGAGGAGATCAATGCCACTTTCATGCCTGTATGCCACTTTTAGGAGAAGCATAAAGACTAAAATTGTATGAAGCAGCTAACACACCTAAAGAAAATGGTCATTTTCAGATTTCTGTTTGTGCATGCTTATTTCGTTGTACTATTGTACTAGGTATGACTGTGCAATGACAATAAGGAGTTATCTTATCTTATTTTATCTCATCTTATCTTACTGACCTTGTAAACAAAGGCTTTTCCCTTTGGAAAAAACAAACGGTAACTATTTCTAAAGCTGTGTGTACACAGAAGGTGTTGCATGAGCAGCAGCATTCCCAGTGTGTTTGCACACAGCAAGGATTCAGACACAGTATCTATCTGTTATAACTTCCCTACTTCCCCATTTTTATTCTGAAATATGAGTCAGAAAATAAGAAGAAGTTGAGATATGTCTGACATGCAGGGAGGTGCGTGGGTGAGATTTTAAATTTAAACCTACCAGGAAAGCATAAAATCAGCCACCTGTACAGGAGTCAGGAGAAATACCTGTTTTAATTAGCCTCTTTTGCATCATCGTTTCTGAACCGGTGTGGAAGTTTTTTTTTTCATTTTCATTCAAGCCACATTTAGACTCCAACCTCCTCCATCCCCACATGCTAATTTTAAAATCTACAAATAAACAGATGGAAACTTCCAGTAAACTCAGAGGATTACTCTGAGTAAGTGGAACGCACCCATGAATGACAGTAAATCAGAACGACATGCTGGAATGTCCCTTTAATAATTTTATGTTTGATAACATACCCGTATCCTGAGATGCTATTTTTTATTTAAAGAATAGTGACTGTGCTAAACTGGTGACCTGTCCTGGGTGTACCCCACCCATCATCATCGCCTGCAGCTGAACCACGACAAGTGGAAGGAGAGAGATGGATGGATGGATGACAGCTTTTCAGTGACAGTATGGAAAATGCAAATAAATCCAAAAGAAAGTAGTGATTTCTAAATTTACTTTGATTTGTATTTCACTGCAGACAATATGAACACAAAATATTTCATGTTTTGTCTGGTCAACTTCATTTCAATTGTAAATATCCATCCTTTCCTGTCATTCAGACCTGCAACACAATCCCCAAAAAGTTGGGACAGGAGCAATTTGGGGCTTGTAATCAGGTAAATTAGTTCAATAATGACGTGATTTGAAACAGGTGATGTCAACAGGTGATTGTAATTATGATTTTGTATAAAAGCAGCATCCAACATAGGTCTGGTCTAGTTTAGGAGCAAAGATGGGTTGAGGATCGCCAGTTTGCCAACAAATACGTGAGAAAATTATTGAAACGTGTAAAAACAATGTTCGTCAAAGAAAGATAGGAAGAGATTTGGATAGTTCACCTTCAAATGACATAATTAAAAGATTCAAGGAATCTTGAGGAATTTAAGTGCGTAAAGGACAAGGGTGCAAGCCTAAGCTGAACAACCGTGATCTCCGATCCCTCAAGAATCATCATTCATCTACAAGCGATATCACCACATAGGCTCAGGACTACTTTGGCAAACCTGACTTCAGGTTGTTTCATGCACAAGAAGACATGATATACTTTAAATGGAAAGCAGAAGCAAATCAACTATTTGCCATTGATTTGTTGATCAAATACAAGCTGGCTGACATTTTAAACTTGAGTGGGCTATGCAGTTGTAACTGTACAATATTGATATACAGAATGGTTTTAAGCAGGGTGTATTTTGTTCTTGTACACACTTAAAAATAAAATTCCAGCAAAAGTCCCACACCGTAAAAAAACAAGATTAGACTGAACTACTTCCTGTAAACACCGAGGGCGTCCTCGGAAAGCAACGCAATCACTGATCCCTGCAGAAGAATCCTCAGCTAAATTTAGCCTTCACAGGATTCAGGGTAGAAAAACAATAGGTTGTAGGAAGCAGAGGTGGAAGAGGAAGGTATAAATGGAGAATAAGGTAGGAGGAAGAGGAGTTGGAGAGAGAAAGGGGATGAATAGGAAGGAGGAAGCGAGCAGAGGTTGCATTTTTGACCCGTGACCTGTGGGGAAATGCAAAAATGTACTTTCTGTGAGCATACATATTCATATCTGTCACCGATTTCAAGGTTTTTAATATTACAAAAGACACAGCGAGCACACATAACTTAAATCGCAGTGGTGCGGTACGGCGGATAGAAAGTTTAAATGTTAGATAACGTTTTAATTTTAGACATACCTCCGAACAATAACTTAAATAAAGCTGCTAGGTAATTTGTATGGATCCAACACAAAGCTGTTTATCTTACCTTTGAATCCACTCCAGGGATAACTTATGGGGGGGATATTAGGTTCAGATGAAGTTGAAAGAGTTGAGCATCAAAGCTGCATTTGACCCAAATACCTCAAATTAGAATGCTCAGAGGAACGTGCTGAAAAAATATGTGTTCATCTCAACCGGATCGGAAAACAAGGTAAATCTGTTCAAAATGCAAGACAGTGCTTCCCGAACTCATCCAGGTGCTGATCTTAATAAATAAAAAAAAGTCTACTGCAAGCAGATTTCTCTGAACACTTTTTTAGTTAATGGTTCGGTCACGCTCCTGAATACTGAGTTTGTTCCCTGTGAACGCCTGACTTTTTCTTGATTTCAGAGATATTACGGTTTCTGTTGTGGACTATAACAACATAACATACCTGCATAGGTCCTATGTTCATTATTATCGGCCTTTAGACGTACATATCTCTTCTGGAAAGTTTAGTGAGTTGAACTGAAGCTCTTCCTGTGCAGCTGCGACGTAGGGTCAAGAGTGTTTCATGTCACATGTCAGCGTGTCAGGAATGCCATTAATCTCAGCTTGTTAGCTGAGGTGTCTGCTCCCCGCTGGGACGAGCAGAAATTTACAGGCCTGTTGTTGTTACTCTGGAATTTCCGTAACTTTTTTTCCATTTCTTTGTATTTTTATATTTTGCTGTGCCTTCTCCTCTGTGAGGTTCACTCTGGAGCGCGAGTGCATAACTTTGAATGGGCTGCCGCTGCTAAAGCTAAACTGGCTGTGCAGGGTTTGCCCACGATGAGATCTAAAAGGCTGCCAGCTGGTTTGAGTTCAGTGGAAGCTGAAGGGGTGAAGCAGCCTTTTACAAACAACTTCCAGTGTGTAGAAAATCATGAATTGCCCTTATGGGGTGCTCATTATATAGCTGTTTTTCTAGCAACAGTGCCGGTACCGAGGCTTCATCTGCAAATCATTTGGCACTGGCACTATTCTTTTCTATTTTTAAAACAAAAATGTATTTAACACTTTTACACTGGCACCACATCATGGGAAAATAGGTTTCAGATGGCCACAAACACTGGCGTCTGGTTGATATTCAATATGCTGCACCATCCTGCCCTCATCAGAAATTAAAGTGCTTAGCATAATGGAGTGCAATAATTAAAGGTCAAAATCTTTACGTCACGCATGAATGTTGAACACTGCAGGTGTGACTTTAACACATCTCACGGTGCATGTGGCATCTTGTTTATCAATCTTAGAAAGAGTTCATCGGCCTATTAGCCCGACACACGTGGTCCCGACGCTGCTCTGTGTGCGACTCTATGGGATTTTATGTTTATCAGCAGATAGAAAAGAAGAAAATATTCTCATTTCACTTCATTGGCATGCAAAACGCCATTTCATACACACATTTTTAAGAATTTGTCTCCAGGGCTGAGCACCTCCACCAGAGTGCCAAAACCACTACCAAGTATTTTCTTGAACATATCGTTACCAAGCTCGAGAAAAATAATATGATACGAGAGTAAGTTGGATGGAGTGGTAGAGAGCGTCCCCAATGAGTGATGATTGGAGCAGACTTTTAACAGACATGTAGGTAAAAGGAACAGCTGTGATGTGAAGGTGTTGGGAAGGTGTATGGTGTCAAGGAGAGAAATGCAGAAGAAGAAAATGCTGGAAATGGCTGTGATGAACACATACGTCAAGAAGAGGGAAGAACATAGGTTGATGTTTAAGAATGAAGAAAGGTACACATGTATTGACTACTTCTTATGCAGAACTTGCAATCTGAAAGAGACTGGAGACTGCAAGGTGGTGTCAGGAGCTAATGTAGCTGATCGGCATTAGATGGAAGTGTGTAGGATGACCTTGGAAAGCAAGAAGAAGAAGCGAGTGAAGGCAGAGATGAGGACTAAATGGTGGAAGCTGAAGAGGGAAAAATGTTCCACAGAGTTCTGGGAGGAAGCGGAGTTATCAGATGACTGGGAAAGCAAGCGGTGATGGAAAATACTAAGAAAATGCAGAGAAGGTGGAGCAGGACATGTATGAGGACAGTGAGACTGTGGTGAGGTGTGCGGGAGGACTGACTGATGGGTTCGAGGTGGGAGTGGGATTAGATCAGACATCAGCTCTGAGTCTTTTCTTGTGTGCAGTGGTGATGGACAGGTTGACAGATGTGGTCAGGCAGGGATCTCTGTGGACAATGATGTTTGTAGATGACATTGTGATGTGCAGAGAGAGCAGGGAACAGGTGGAGGAGAGTCTGGAAAAGGACTTAAGCAAAACAGAATACATGTGTGAATGAGAGGGAGACAGGTGTAAGGGTGAACAGGACAGGAGTAGAGGTCATGAAGGTGGGTAAGTTTAAATACCTGGGGTCAACCATCCAAAGCAACAAACAGTGCACAAAAGAGGTGAAGACGAGAGAGCAGGCAGGGTGGAGATGAATGTCAGGCTGATTTGTGACAGAAGGATTGGCGCAAGAGTGAAAGAGAAGGTTTACAAGATGGCAGTGAGACCTTCTATGATGTCTGGTTTGGAGACGGTGGTATTGAAAAAAAAAAGACCTGGAGGTGGCATGAAGGAGGATCTGCAGAGGGTTGGTGTGACAGAAGAGGTGAAATGGAGCTAGAGCTGCTGTGGCGACTTCTAAAGGGAGCAGCCAAATAAGGAAGAAGAAGATCGTTACTGTGCTTGATTGGCCGGCCAACTCATCTGACCTGAACTTCACAGAGAATTGATAAGCTATTGTCAAGAAGAAGATAAGAAACAACAGACTCAAAAATACAGACGAGCTGAAGGCCGCTGTCAAAGAAACTGAGCTTCAGTAACACCTCAGCACTGCCACACTCTTGTTGATTGGACATTTCTGTACTGTAAATCCTTTCTTAATTGATCTTAGTTATTTGAGATCCTAGATTTAGCCATAATCCTCAAAATCAAACCCAAAAACAGGCGTGACATTCTGGATTTGACTTTGTGTGTAATGAATATAAAATATATAAAAGCAAACCTTTTTTTTTAAAGAAAAAAATACTGTTTTCAGTATAAACTCATTTCCATGGGCGTCAACAGAGTTATTACTTTTACACTATTCGAGGATTCCTTGCGCCATGAAAGGCTTGACTCTCCTTCACCTCACAGACAGTCACTTAAGGTTGTACCTTCCTCTGTAAGCAGCACCCACCTGCTGTCGTCTGTCGGGCCTCAGTGTTTCCACAAAGAGCAGAAACGCTGACTAATAAGAAAACCAGGTTATTAACCGCTCACTGCTGTTTTCATGAAAATCCAACGCCACAGAAATCACATCTTATTTACTCCACTAACCACCCAAAGAAAACTGGTCAGAATGAAGAAAAAAAACCAAAACTAAATGAAAAAACAATTCAGGCCTGGAGAAAACGTGGCTAACATTGGAAAGCTACAACAGACAGGAAGAAAACAGGAGAGGAGCTGATAGCCGGCTGGAGACTGTGTGCATATATGCTGCAGTAGCTAAATGACTAATGAAGAGCAGGTGTTCATGCGAAAGCAAGGCTACTCACTAGGGCAACTAGCAGGCTCCTGGGGAGAGGGTTTATTCTCTCAGTTTGTGATGTTACTACACAACAACAAAACATTTTACTACTTTCTTTTGAGCAGCTGGCTTTGCTCGGGTTTTTGACATTTCCTTGCTGGTAAATGCAGAACTCGGAAAGCTCCGAGCCCGAGAGGAGGCTTAGTTCAGATCTGTGCAAATCTCTCTGGTGCTGTGTCATATTTATTTTAGCAGCCTAGTAGATAGAGATAGCTGCTGCTGCTGTCTGCTGTTCAATAATAGATAACTGCTCATTTCTTTAAAGAAAAAAAAGAAAAGAAAAGCTCACTAGTCATTGTGTCCTGCAGAGAGTTCGGCAAGAGGAAGATATACGAGAATGAAAGCAAGGCCGAGATGGACAGAAGAAGAAAGGATCACGCCGTCGCGCCTCTGAAGTCCGGAGAACAAAATGCCTCACACCAGTGGGCCAGTGTCAGAAAAGAGTCAATTAGTTATCCTTTGGTGGGGGGGGGGAGGAAAGACAAATTTATGTTGGTGAGGTTGTGTGAAGATGACTCACTGGGCCTGACACACACACACACACACACACACACACACACACACACACACACACACACACACACTCCCTCCTATAGAAGTTCTTTCATCGCTTCATCTCTCTCATGTCCTCCCTCTTCCATCCCCTCTCTCTATCTCTTAACCTCTTTCTGTCACTCACTCTTTCTGCTGGTGATGAAGTCATGCCACCACGCCCGGCTCTCCCCCTGTGCTCCCCACGCTCGCACGCCTGTTACTACTAAAAGCCATTAACCCTTGAAAACAAGGAGCTGAGGCGACGCGCGGCATCATTCATAAGAAATGAGCTCAGTTTAACACCCGTGGCCAGAGGTGACTTGCTGCTTTCCCTTCGATGGCATGAAAAACAGGGCAGCGGCGATGGCTGCACGACTCTCAGTCAGTGGGATTCTGCAATTGAAGGGGGGTTAAAGCTTTGATAGCAACGTTTATCTTGTGCAGCTGTTGAACACACTATAGACATCTAGGCTTGGCTGGTTCTCATTTGAGGTGGGGCTGATTGATCACTCATGTGGGCGCTGCCACAAGTCCCATGACAACCTATGGAGGAGAGTTTGTTTTAATATCAGTGGTGTGCTATTTTGCAAAACTTGCTGCGAGAGAAAACTCGACGTGCTGAAACAATATTGCCTGCATCTGCCAGCCATCTGCGGCTCCATATTATCCTTATTGTCTGTTCACAATAGAACCGCACAAAGCAATGCTGCCTCTTTTTGTCAGAAGCAAAGATGCTTCTTTTTTTTTCTCCTTCTTTCCTTCACAGGAAACTGTCACTGGACACCGTCTCCGTTTACATTCGCAGTGAGCTCCGCAGCAATCGATCCATAAACTGTGAGCGGCTAATGTGCAGCTTCTTGGCCATGCAGTAAGGCTAATTAAAACATGGAGTGTAAGTTAAGATCAATAACAGGCTGTCGAGCTTTATTTTGGAGGGTGGATGGTGTGAAGCTTGGGATTTCTTCATCTCTGATGCAACACATGTCTTAAAGTTGATATTGATTTTTGGTTTAAAACTGGCTCATATATCTCTTTGAAGTATCAGGACCCAGACACAGGTTTGCTGTGTTCTTAAACAGATATAAAATGTTCATTTGCCCATGAATTAATGCACAATGACTGTCAGTGAAGTTTTTTTTTTTTTTAAAAGACTCACTAATGTTTGTTTTTTGATCATGGTTAGATCCAGACCCAGGGGCAGGGATGGGCTCAATGTCACATAATTAAATATTCCATCCATCCACTTCCTTGACCACTTGTCCAATTGAGGGTCTCGATTAGGGTAGGAAGATTAGGGCAAAAAGCACAATGTACCCTTTTGTCAGTTCACCAGTCTATCACATCCAAAAGTTAAGAAAAATCTTTTCACGCCTAGTTTTTGTTCAGCAACTTGAAAAAGTGTCACAAAAAGAAGGAAACTGATGCGGTGTCACTCAGAGTGATTTCAGCTTGGAGCAAGTACAATACACTACTTATATACTATATATATATATATATATATATATATATATATATATATATATTATATATATATATATATATATATACTATATATATATATATATACTATATATATATATATATATATACTATATATA
>VURO01020579.1:0-15440 GCA_015108175.1 Pelvicachromis taeniatus
TCGTCGGTCCTCCCGTGTCTCATCACTCAGCCAGCTGTTTCCAATCAGCCATCATCTACGACCAGCAACATTTAAGCTGGATGCGCGGCTAACTGTGATTTTCTGGTCTTTTACTTCCTCTTGAGGAGAGTCGGGCGGAGAGAAGTTTCAGGGAGCACCACTCGTGCACTGGGCTACCACAGACAAGGAGACACTCGGGAGCAGAGGAGGAGCACAATTGGGAACTGCGTTATTTGTGAACTGTTGGAATACGTTTTGGAGCACTGTAAATTCGGTAAATGGTCTTTTCACCTCAGTCTAAAAACCGCGCATGGGTCCTCTTTCCCTCTCACCTCCGTGACAATTCCGTCTCAGAAGGGAATGAGAGCCGGTCTCCAACAACCGCCGGTCTCTTTTAAACGCCGTGCCACCCGAATACATTTTTTGAATAAACACCCGGGCTACTATTGGAAGATATACGGTAATCAAAATCTCTGAGGATTGTTTCCAGCACCTTGTTTAATCTATGCCAAGAATAATTAAGGTTCTGAAGGCAAAAAGGGGTCCAACCGGATACTAGCAAAGCATATCTAATAAATTGTCAGTGAGTGTAAATGTTACACAAAGAGAACGTTAGTCACCTCAGTGCAATATCATATTTTCATTTGTATATTTTGACAATGCCATCACCCATTTACTAATGTAATCTCCAGTTTCACATACAGGTGCTAAATAGCAGCTCTTTTGAGTGACTGATTAAAATTAAACCGTTTCTTTTACCACTTGAGATTCCACGGGCCCCTGAAATCTTCCACTGTGTATGATGTTTTACCCTCTTATTTCTGTAATTATTCAAAATCCAGCAAGTGTGTGTTAAGTTGTTGTGATAACCGTAGTGTTGATGTTTTGGTGTAATGCTGTCAAACACAGGGGACAAGATTTGTTTTCCTTCTCTGCTTTTTTCCTCACATAAACAGAATAAACGTCATTCTGCGATAACCAGCGTTCCCATTACACCAGCATCCTGCTGACGGTGATAATTTTATGCTACCGGTCCAACTGAGGAGTTTTTAAGCATTTTCTAAGGAGGCACAAAGTGTGTGTGCGTGTGTTTGCGCGTGTGTGCATGGGAAAGACAAGGGAGCTCTCTATGTGTACACAGGCTTTATTCATTTACTCTGATTGTGTTTGATTGGCTCTCTTATACACCCTTCGCCTGCCAGTCAAATCAATGCACATTACTGTAAGCAATCTGAGTTTGCCATGCCTGAAAACAGTCGACCACGCCAGGCAATTGGCCACGCGGTCAGACGAGAGCGCCTTTCAGTGCTGGAAATTAAACACTTTGCTATTGAAATCAACACTATAGCGAGTAGAGCTCATTTACCAGAGCTGATTATGCTTTGAGCACTGAAATGTTTGAAGTCAAACCGAAGGAAATGTTAACAGGCTGTAGAGGACTTTATCGTTTTAATGCTTAAAACCTTTGCTTGTAAAGTAACCAAAAGTTTAGTTACATTACTTTAATGATGTAAATAAAATAGCTAAACGACATCGCTTTGTGCATTTCTAAGAATGTAACCAGTGTTTTGTAACCTCTTCTACTTCACATGTAACACTCCTAACACTGTCTGTATTTCACCATAGTATAAGAGATGTTCTTATTCAACACTTAAGCTCGGGTACTTAAGCTCACACATTGCAGTAATCGTAGAGCAGCTAACATATGTGGCAACTTATACGACAGAAAACTATCGCCTCAAGAGAACCCTGGTATTATGTTTCTCTTTGTGCGATCGCAGCACCAATGAGTTATTGGTCATGAAGGCACCAATGGAGAGGCTTCCGACTTTGTTTTCATCCATTTTCTGCTTATGGTCTGTTATCACCGACTCGCTCAAGATTTGTTGCCAAAATTGCTCAAACTTGTCTGAAAATATTTGCTGTCATTTTCAGCTGGTCAGACCGTTCGTTTGCTCACAGTATTTGCTATATTGTCAGTGTTCTGTGCACGCACGTATCCAAATATTACCTTGTCTAACTTTTTAATCACTCTGGAGAGAAACAATATAACGGATTTGTTTGAGGAATATTGCATCGCCTGCAGCCTTGTTCTGCACAGTGACAATAAACTTGTGCTTGAGCCAAGTTCATAAAAGCATCACCTCGGCCTGCAAGCGTGTTTGTTTATCTGTGTTTATCAAACGACAACCTCCGGGGCTGGAAAAATAAAGCCAACGTGGAAGTGCCAAACACTCCTTGAAGGCTGGCATTAAAACCAAATAATCCACGTGCTAAAACGCCCGGTTACACAGCAGAATTTAACATATTCAAAAGGTGCAAAAAAAAAAAAAAAAAAAAGTCTTTAGAGCCAATATTCCTTTTTATGAAAACTGCAGATGTGGTGAATTTTGGCCATGTGGCTCTCAATCAAGTTGGTGATATTGGTGTCTTCTGCAGAATTTTTAATGTCTCCGTCTATACAAACTATGGATTCAGCTTGAGAACCAGGCTTACCTTTATTGACTGATATTTTATTACTCCACTCTCTCATCCAAACATCCAATCCAAACCACTCAATCAAACATACAAATGTTAAGCTCGTAACAGCAGGTGGCTAAGCTACCTTTTGAGTACAGACTGTGGTGTTTAGGTGTGCGTGTGTGTGTTTTCATGTGTCTGTGTGCCCACCTCTCTCTGGACAGGGGTTTGGGTTCAGGTCGGAGGACCATCAGAGCATTGCCTGCACGTGTTGCCGGGGGTGACATGGGGAAGTTGGTATCCAGGGAACCGGACTTTCTGTGCAGAGGCTCCAGTCCAATTGCCCCCGCCATGTCGCTCTCGATTGGACAGGAACCGGCTCGTCCTTGTGACGCCATTGGACAGGAACCCGAGCGGGCATGGTGGTGATGGTGGTGCACAAGGTCGGTAGCCAGGGCGCCTTGACCAGTGGGGTCATGGGTGGGTGGAGAGGAAGGGGGCGAGCGAGGTTTCTTCTTTGCTGCGGCGCCCGATAAGAGTTTTAATAAACCTCCTGCTTTCCTCTCCTTCTGAATACAGAGGCATGGAGAAAACGATGGAGGGGAGGATGGAGGGATAGAATACGGGAGGAACAAGAAAACAAATAACTCAGAGCTAGTAAGGGTCATTTTTCCTTTATAAACATATATTTCACCAGGCCTTTCTTGATAAGAGAGTAATAAAAGTGTTGGAAAGCAACAGGTCAAAAGGGTATTTTGTGTTTTCTATAACTAAATAGCACAAATACATCACAACATAGAGAAATACAGAAAAGAATAGAGATGGCAAAACAATGAAAGTTTCGCAAGTTTTAGAAAATCTCTGGTGTGATTTACGACACATTAAATATTTTTATGTGTACTGCTTTGCTGCCTCTTATGTTACACCAGCAGTTTCTCGTTCATGGCAGGCTTGAGCCTTAGTGGTTCCTGGGTTGTCCGTCAGCATCTTAACCAACATCATCTTATCTGAGGGTAACAATTTGGGTCTTCTTCCAGACTTCAGAAAGGTGGAGAAACAACCAAAGTTAACAGGCCTGGATCTTGTCAAGTTAACACACATTGTAAAATCTTCAGCACTGCTTAATAAAAGATGTAAGAGCATGTATGTATATATTTGAACTTCTATGTATACTTTTTATAGTAAGTGGATTACATAATATCCATAATAAATTTTAAAAATGTGCCCCAAAATTCTTGTTTTTGAAAGTAATCAAAGCTGTATGATCTACAATTACTCCCCCCTGGAAAAAAAAAAAAAACAGTTCAAAGAAATGATTGAAAGCCTTAAATTACCATGGCGTTCAGACCCACGATGAGTAACTTCTGAGCACAACTGTACCAGTCTACCAAGCAATGACTGATAGTTTTACAGGTGTCCCAGTGACAGCAAGCCAAAAATAAAACTACCATCGTTCTTAGTTAACTAATATTACTGTTAAATTTTATAATTGTAATTTTTAGCACTACGAAGTATTTTGTGTAAGCAAAACACTTGGTTATAAATCTGGAAAACATTCAAAAAGCAGCTCGAGTCTTCTCTCCTGCATTAGCATGCCTTACACTCATGACTGAGAAAGAAGGAACCAGTAGATATGTGAGATTTTTAAGAAATCTGTGCTCACAGTGTGAATGCTCGTGTTACACTGAGTGCTAACTGAGGAAAGTGGTTAGGTATGTGGTCTTCAAGCTGATTACACATGCAGCTGACTATGGTGTATTGATTATAGAGCAAGCGTTTCTTAATGGTGTCTGCGAAGGCAGATTCAAGCTTTTTCATACAGGCTTCATTGTGATTGATCATGGACGTGCTTTGCAATACTGTCCATTCAGCTCATACAGCTTGCTGTGATTTCACACCCTTCATCATAATGACACGAATCAATAGTAAGCATGTCTGAGCATGATTTCAGCTGTTTTGGAGACGCACACAGAGGATTCATGTTGGCTCTACCTCTGTCTCAGCTATTTTGGTTGCTGGATCAATCATCAGATCTTTTTGTGTGTGTGTGTGTGTGTGTGTGTGTGTGTATATATTATAATTTACTTGCTTGGGTATACCTACAACTTTTTTTTCTGACACTGAATTCTAACATTCATGGTTTTAAAGCTCATTTAAAAAAGGTTTAGTATCTTCTACATACCAGTTTATGATAAATGTAATTTATACATACGAAATGTATAAGGTGCTATTTCTCTCTAGTATTGTGCTACATTCTTCTAATTATGTGCGTAATACTTTTTAATTGTTTAAAATTATGAATCACCAGACAAAGCTTGACTTTCAAAGCTTTTGACCCTCCTTTCTTGACTCGGTTTTTCGCTTTCAGTACACGCAAACTCTCAGCTTTTACAGTGAGTCACACAAAGACGTGTTCTTTGTGCTTAGAATGAAACTACAAAAAAAAGTGTCATTGAAATTAAATTCTAAGAAAAAAGTCACTTTTTCAAAAAGTTATTCATGAGGTTTCAAGTTATTTTTCATCACTTTTATTCCAGCTGAAATTATTTCTCTAGACTCTACATAAGCTATTGAGCATGCTATAGTATACAGCTGATTAGATATTGTGTAGCCTGTTACTGAAATTGAACTGAACTTACCTTGACATAATAACAACGATATTAACAATAAGCTATAACGACATCAGAAACAAGAGCGGGTCCAGACTGAATTAAATAAAACCAAAAATGTACTTCACAAAGGACATGAACTGAGTCCTTGGAGAAGAAGAAGAAGACGCAGAAGAAGAAGATAAAGGTCTCCATATTTTTCTTATTTGAATCTGTGGACATGTGTCCAATTTTACCATCTTTCAGTGCTAAATAATGAACAAATGTTAAAAAAAAAAAGTCCTTCAAAAATTGCTAAAAACAGTTTCAGACCCAGAGCAAATCCTGCTAACAAGCAGACAAACCAAACTAATTATATTACCTTAGGGGGACTACACTTCTTCCATGTAATTCAAATTCAAGATATCACTGTCTATATATTTTCAGTGAATTCTTTTTCTACTGCCAGCCACCACTGCTCACTGGCCCCTGTGATAGTTCTGCCCAGCTGTCACAGTAAATTTGCAAGCCTTTGCAGATGTCTCTGTAATACTGTCGTCTACTGAACCAGGCTTGAAGGGAAACCTGCCTGTTCTGCATGACGTTCCGAAAAAACTAGAAGCCATCATTAAATATGGAGGGCGATAAGAGTAATGACCTGTCACAGAGAAATAGCCAAAACACAACACTTTCGCGAGGATTACTTCTTCTTACTAATTATAACTAATGAGCACAAAACTGCATTTAAAAGTGTGCTCAACCGAAGAAACGAACAAGCAAAAATTGTAGTTAAAAAGGCACTTATGTCAAAACTTTGTTCGGCTTACCTTGTTTGTTTCCTGCATGAAATACACCTACTTTGGCTGGTCAATAACTTAATTTGGACAGCTTAAAAAGGTAGTTTGTTCAGGTGTAAATGGCTTCCTGTGACAGTCTGTAAATTAAACTCTGTTCCTTTCATGAAAGCAAACATGTAGAGCAGGGGGCGTCGAACTCCACGCCTCAAGGGCCGGTGTCCTGCAGGTTTTAGATGTGTCCTTGATCCAACACAGCTGATTTAAATGGCTATATTACCTCCTCGACATGTCTTGAACTTCTCCAGAGGTCTGCTAATGAACTAATCATTTGATTCAGGTGCGTTGACCCAGGGTGATATCTAAAACCTGCAGGACACCTGCAGTTGGACACCTCTGGTGTAGAGCATGTCATTGCTTAAACCTAAATCTAAACAGGGTCGAACATGCTAACCTTTAAAACTGATGTCTGCAGAGATTTCACAGGACTTTCTGAAACTGAGTCCATTAACTCTGAAAACAACCAGCAGAGTATTCATCCACTCAACAACTTATTCTACCTTGGGTCAAAGGGGACTGTCATTAGACAAAAAAAGGCGGTGTATACCCTGGAAATGTTGTCAGACCATCACAGACTCCAACATCCACACTTATGGCCAATTTAGAATCACCAGTTAAAGTAACATGCATGTGTAGGTTAAGTGTTGCGATGATAACTGTATTAAAATAACTGATAAAATCAAGGAAAACAAAAAAAGGGACCAATAATTATTCAGTCCTAATGACCAAACTTATTATGGAGGTGGCATAGTGAGAAAAAAAGTGCTTGGGAAAGCATTAAGAGAGGCTGTAAAACGCTTTGACTCAGCAGAGCTACAACAGAAAACGAACCAAACCTGCTCCTACACTCAGTGAAGCAGCGCTTTAGAGACGTGCTTTTCTCTAAATAAAGACTTTTGTTTTTTTTCTTGCTAGATGCCTAAAAAATACTGCTCACCTTTCTTTATTTCCCAGCCTTCTTTAAAAATAAAACTGCTTGCTGTCTGGATGACATACAGCTGTCTCGAGTGTACTCTGAAAGGTACTGAAATATACGCACATAAGATGTTGCACGGCTTTGGCAACACAGATTTTCTTCCTTTTTATGCAAATGCAGATTGTCTGAAATCTAATTTGGGAGAACGAGGGGAAAAAAATAAAGATAAAAAAAATAGGAGAAGAATGGAAAAGAGGGGAATGGGATAGAGGTAGAAGCGTAGACAGAAAAGAGGAGGAAAAAGAAGAAGGTCAACAGTGGGTGGGAAAGAAATACAGAGGGCAGGATAGAGAGAACAGAGAGGTTCAGGCACAGAGATAGAGGGAGGGAGGCGGGAGTGAAATGGCACAAAAAGTGAATAATCACTCCCTCTCTTCTTTCATCTGCTGGCTTAAAGGCTTAATCTGCCTCCTGCGAGTGTGTGCGCTCATCTGTGTGTGCGTCTGTTTACACGAGTGTGTCGAGCCCCTTGTGTTCTTCCAAAATGAACCACGAGGGGGCAGCAGCCACTCGCATTAAATCGGATTGTGACTCTGCCATCCAAGCAGCCTGTGATTAGCACAATATGTAAATAAATAACGTTGGTGCTGGTGTGTGAGTGAACTTGTCTTACACTTTAAATGTGAAAAAGCTGCGTTAAAGTCGCACACTGAATAGGGCAGGGTTTTTAACTTCACTTTTAGAAGTAGGCACCATGGAGATCGGGGTTGATAGGAGTAATGCACTGGATGCCACTTTCTGTCCACCCACAGAGCTAATTACTCTGCCATTTTACTCACCCACGCTCAACACTCTGCTTCGGTTTAAAAGAAAATTGAGAAATATTAATCATCAAATTTTAAGAATGAATATCTCCTTCATATTCATACAACTCCATATTCAGTTTGATGTCCTTGTTTTCCCTAATCCCAGCCGTTGCTTTAAGGACAAAAGAGCCTCTAGGTATAAGGATCAAGGTCCCAACATGATTTAATGACACCACTATACAGCTAAATGTGAGACTGTTTTGCAATCAATCTCCAAAGTGTTTCAAGGCATTTTCAGACCTCCTGCAATCACTTCTGACAGCCTTTTTCTTGGCGGTTGGCCTGTTAGGGCAGGCTTCTTGGAAGTGGTCTACAAATGCATTTCAGTGGCCAGCGTGATATGCGTCTGTAACGCTGGCTTGCGCTCTAGACAGTGTGTCGAGCAGAGATTACCCTAAACTGCGTCTGGCAGAGAGTTATCATCGCTGCTTCATCATTTCCTCTGTAACAAAGTCTGTGCAGCCTCACTCCACGCTGATTTCATACCTGATGTTTCAGCTGTGCCAATGCAACCGCAAACGAGCCAAGTGCAAAAGGATAGTGTCATATAATGGGACAAAAGATGTCAATACCTAGTTTTTTAACCAATATTAATTTTGTTGTAATGAGCCTCTATGCTGGGAAGAAGAATTATCTGGCTTTCCTCTGAAATTTTAATCAGGGCTTCTGGAGCAGCATTAGTGGATGATAAATGGATGTTACAACTACAAACAAATCCATACTGATAGGCTGTTTTGGGCAGAGCATTGCAGCTCATAGAGGAAGTAAAAGCCAGGCGGTCACTTAAAAGCTGAGAAAAATCTTAAACCCTCCCGAGCTTGGGTCTGTACCTGTGTGTGTGCACAGGGAGCTGTGCTTGTTTGACAAATGGTGATTCTAAACTGACATAGATGTGGGTGTGAAAGTGTGGTTGTCATTTAAGCTATGTGTCCAGGTTCTGGCCCCATATCAGCTAGGATAGGCTCCAGGTTCCAGCCACCCCCCCCTAGAAAACTGTAAATTGGGTAAGTTTGTAAAGAGAAGACCATAGCTTGTATAATTATTGTGATAAAAGGCAGCAGTTTTTAAAATCATAAAGAATTAAAGGACATCATAATAGCTATTTAAAATGAATTACACGTAGTCGTAATATATTTATTTGTATGTGGAACAGTAATTCCTAACAAAAAAATGAGAGGCACTCCATCTATGACAGTGTCAACAAGGCCTCTGCCTGCTGTTCCATAGTCAATGAGCTGTTTGTCAGCTAGCCATGTAGTTAGATTAGCCGTCCCAGACAGTGAAGCCAACAGTGAAGCAAATGGAGCTGAGACAGATGTGAGCTTTTGGTGCCATCCTTCACTGTCAAGGCATCCCAACTTAACATCCACAGCTTTAACACTGCAGTTCTTATAACATATAGGATGGCACTCAGCGTTTGTGCCAGCTGCCTGGGTGAATGACACTTACAGAGGAAGAGGAGGGCTTACACAGCACAGATTTCACACCTACTTAACTGTGAAAGGTGAAAGACAAAACACATTTTCCCCTCGCGTGGTGTGAACATTAATTAAACTATATGTGATGAGTATTAATAGGAGGAGTAAAATGTCTAAAGACATAAAAGTAGAAGTGGCACCAAGTACTCGTTCCCTCAGTTACTATCCATGTAAATGAGAAGAGCTGGGCGGTCTGAAATGAGGGAATTTAGGTGCAGGCAAAAGACACAAACTGAAAGATGAGTTTTGCCATGCTGAATTTCCAGCTCTGAAAAACGATTGTGTGAATATTTTCATGAATAATTTAAGTAATTCTGGTATATTTTTCTGTGTTCACATCCACAGATATGAAACATTCTTGCCCCGGATATAAATACAGTCATTTAAAGTTCTTTTATGATTAAGAGGTGTCACTTTCATTTCTCATAGAACCTAATTCCCACAAAAACAGCTCCGTTTTGTGATTATATATGTGAAGAAAATAATGGAAGCCATATTCTAATAAATTATAATGCAAGACATCCAATTACTCTATTAGAGCAAAAGTCCTTGTTGCTGTAATTTCACAAAATCCAATAGTTTTTTTCAAAATCTGATGGCAAATCTGATGTTTGTACAAAAAGACAAATATTGAAGCAAGCTAATAATATTTGTTCTCTGCTGCAAAGTGTCTTCAGAATTATCAGCAAGAATGAGCCTCACCTTCTCTGCTTTGGGCGCGAGGATGCCTTGGGCTGGTGTGTGTGAGGGGCCCGGCGATGGCGGTTGCAGTGGACTGGCTGACTCACCATTGAGGAGCACCGCGGACACGTTTGGAGGTGTGAGGCAGGAGAGAGGGGAGGAGAGGGGAAGGATGGGGCGCGAAGCCGGGGAAGAGAGGGGCGAGGGCCCTAAGCTGGGTCCCGGAGACACCATGGAGAGAGGACGACCTGATTGGCCAGGGCAACGCGACGGGGAGGAGCTCTGAGAACGAAGGGGAGATATGGCCACCGTGGGGCGTTCCGGGCTTCCAGCAGAGGGACTGTGGACTGGAAGACACAAAGATGCAGTGTGGATTAGTATAAATGAGAGGTTTTCACTGACTGCAGCCGTCGCTCGGTGTTAGGCCCTGGAGAGAACAAATCAGTGGTTTGACATTGAGTCTCACTGAATAATCACTTAATATTGGAGGACAGGACTGGTTTTGAAATTGTGTCTTGGAAATAATAGGTTTGTCTGTATCTGTAAGCATTTAGCATCATTATGAATCAAATGCACTTTCAAAGTCATCTTTAGCTTGTTAAAGATGTGCTCGTGCTACCTCACACCTCTGTCTCCTGATACACCCAATACACTGGCTAACACTAAATTACTTGATACACTATTGTGTCCAAGGCTGTGGTGCAATTTGCACAGGCTAGAAAACATAGAAGCAGTACAGTCAGCTGAGTGTCAACACCCATGTTGTTGCAAATATGTAAAGAAGTTGTCACCACTTTAGTTCCTAACAGGCCAACGTGAGAAGTTTGCCAAAACTGTAAGTTTATAATGTCCGTTTGGAAACCAACTTGTCCAACAGTTAAGATAATAGTCATTATAATGTATTACGTCATGCATTTACAATTACATTAATTACATTTATATTAAGGATAAAATGTAGGAAATGCAATTTAACACTATTAGGCAAAAACCAGCTGCAGACATACTAAACTTTAAACTACATCCCTGCAGAAACAAAAGCTGCCTGAGACGACCTGAGTTAGTCGAAAAAAACCGAACATTTGGTTCTCGTGAGAATAAAAGTGCACAAATATACAAATTCACGACAAGCGTGTGAGTGTGTTTGTGTGTGCATGCGCATGCACAAATGGAAACATACTCATGGTTGCTAGCCACCTGCTCTTCTACACTGCTGAACAGTGGCAGAAGTCTGCAGAGAGGTGTACTGGTCATTTGAAAAACCACAAAATGCCAGAGCTATGCACATACTTTATTTTGTAATTGAGAACAGATGCGTGTGTGTGCATGTTCGTGTGCGTGCATGTGTTTGTGTGCGCATATATGTAAGAGGGAGCGCAAGAGAGGGAGAGAAAAACAGAGCGAAAGGAGAAGCTCTGTCATTACGCCTCCATAAAACAAAAAGCACAGTGATGTCATTCAGCTGTGTGTTTTGTGAGTCTGTGTGTTCAGTTGTGTGTGCGTATGTACGTGGGAGTGCTTGTGTGTGTATGTGTGTTATTCTTGGCTGTCTTCTCACAGTGTGTACTCTTTAGCTTCCCAAATGAAACACTCACCATTATTTTCTCAAAGGGAGAAAGCAAAGATTCAAAGAGAGAACAAGGCTGATGTGATCGAGACCTTGTATGGACACTGCTGTGTGTGTGTGTGCGTTTCTGGGAACTGTGTGTAAGGGTGCTTCTGGCAAAAGCAGGAACACTGCATGATCAGTGCTTAGCAATGTCTCTGTGTTGTGTGCATAAGTGCTGTGTCTTTATGTGTCAGTGCATGTAGCAACACTGACATTGTGCTAAATTATCCAGCAGAGGTACAATATGTTCTTGTAGAGCCATAAACTTCCATGTTTAGTGTAATCCCTGAAGGTTTATGGTGTAAAATGCAGTGACTGAGTGTATGTGACATTTACTGAGGACTGCAACTGGTTGCAATCAATATGCAACATGTTGGAAATGCATTATATTTACAACATACCCTCTGGTATATCTATTCAGTTGTTTGTTAATGCAAATATGTAATCTGCCAATCACATGCAGGCAACTCAATGCATTTAGACGTTTTGACATGGCCAAAACAACCTGATGAAGTTCAAAGTGAAAATCCGAATGAGGAAGAAAGGTGATTTAAGAGACTCTGAATCTGGCATACCTCTCGGTGCCAGACTCCAGGACAGAAACTATCTAGTGAGTGGTAGTTCTTTGAAAATACTTTGCTGATGCCAGAGATCAGATGAGCAAGACCAGATTGGCTTCAAGAGGACAGGATAGCAACAGTAACTCAAACTACAGGTTCCAACAAAGGTATACAGAAGAGCATCTCAGAAGGCACTACATGACAACCTTGAAATGGAAGTTTCAAGCAGAAGACCACAGCAGGTTCCCCTTGATGTCAGCTAAGAACAGGAAACTGAGACACAATTTGCACAGGCTGACCAAAATGACAAGACTAGTTTGATGAGTTTTGATTTCTGTGGCTGCATTTAGATGGTATTGTCAGAATTTGGCGTAAACAACATGAAACCATAGATCCATCCTGCCTTTATTAGTGGTTGATGTTGCTGGTGGTGGACTAATGGTGTGGGATAGTTTTCTGGGCACACTTTGGGCCTGTTAATACCAATTGAACATCACTCAAGGACGTTCAAGGCTTGGCAAATCTTTTTGTAGTCTAAGCCTGCTTTAAATTTCTCAATAACTTTATCCCTGACCTGTCTGGTGTGTTCTTTGGACTTCATGGTGTTGTTGCTTCCAATATTCTCTTAAACAACCTCTGAGGCCGTCACAGAGCAGCTGTATTTGTACTGACATTAGATTACACACGTGCACTCTATTTAGTCATTAGCACTCATCAGGCAATGTCTGTGGGCAACTGACTGCACTCAGACCAAAGGGGGCTGAATAATTACGCACACCCCACTTTTCAGTTATTTATTTGTAAAAAATGTTTGGAATCATGTATGATTTTCGTTCCACTTCTCACGTGTACACCACTTTGTATCGGTCTTTCACGTGGAATTGCAATAAAATTAATTCATGTTTGTGGCTGTAATGTGACAAAATGTGGAAAAGTTCAAGGGGGGCGAATACTTTTGCAAGCCACCGTATGTATTGTATACATATTGGAAATAGAACAGAGATGCCCATGAAGAGTACATGGAAACTTCTGATCACTGTATAACTCCTTTATTGCTTCTGATCATTTGGGCTGCATGTTTGAATTCTTTAAGCTCTGATTTCCACTGGTTTTGATGCTTTGATGGTGTATTTTGAAGTACAGGTGCACTGATACAAAGTTTAAGCAATGCTGTTTAAGCAGTTTAAGCATGTGGCTCCCCGTCTTTAGGCTGTGATTAACAGTATCCTCACTCATCCACACAATGCCAGATCTTTTTATTCTGCTAGAGTAAACCCCAAGGTCTTGCTTATTTCTGAAGCACCATCTCTCCATTTTTCCATCTCAGCACCTCTTTGTTGTGAATAATGTACAAAGACCTTTCTCACTATCAAGAAGAGAAATAGCTTCATAATGAATGCTGGGCTCTTTCTGGCATTATCACTGTCAGGGCACAGGGGCATTGTTGGTCCAGGGACATTACTATTTCAGCTCCTGTGAGGTAATATTAGAGCAGGCTTTCCATCAACCTACAACCTCTGTGTGATATAACACAAGGCTATTTTCAGCCAGCGGCTGTCAGGACTGGATAAGAAAGTAAAGGCATGAAAGGGCGTCCGAGATGCTGATTCTGGCACCTCATAATTGTTCTTTATGGAAAAGTAGGCATTTTTGAAAAGGTTTTATATGTTTGAAATCTGTTGCTTGCAAAAATGTCGCCCACTATTTTAAGGCTATTCATTTCCAGTACAGCTTCATGTAGTACACAGGTTCCTTGTTTGGTTTCATTGTTTAATTTGGGCTTTTAGGAGACATTATACCAAATTGTGCAAGGTCAGGAGTTTAAATGCATCTAAACTATTTCTCTCCCCCACTTTAGCCCGTTTTATCAGCTTAAATAAAGTTTCACATGTCCCCAGAATGTAATTTCAAAGTTTCAGCTCAACAATACAACACAGATCGCTCACAGATGCATGTAGCTGTAATTGCTGTTTCTGGCCACACCCATGGATACCAACCAATACATAATAACAAATACCCAAATTAGAGAGCATTTATTCTGGGTTTAATGAGATGAGTCTAACAGAGATTAAAACAGAGATGATAAGAGGACATGAGATTATGTGCTCGCATTTCAGTGAGCGTTGGAAACACACAGTTCCTACACATGCTATACATGGTTATATCATAAATCCAAACTGTTCTTCAGAGTTTCATTTTCAATAACATTTATTAAAACCATTATTACTGTTGTCTTAGGAAAAAAGGGACATGCTATTGAGGGAAAGATGCTGTTTTGAAAACAGTATCGTAAAACCTAAAAAATATACTCTCCCTGCTCTTTGAAATATTATTAAGGGTTTATCATCCCATTAATAATGTCTGATAATTACAATGAATAAATTGAGTTCAATTTTGGTGTGGACATTTCGAGCAAAAATGGACCTGAATCATATTGTAAAGGCATGACTTATGAAGACTGTGTATAGGTTAAACTGAGAAAAGTCAAACAAAAGGATACAAATGAGACGTTAGTGGTGAAACTGAAATGATGCTTTTTCGAGGAGTTGTAGGCGAACAAAAACTAAAAAACAAGTCATTTTAGAGTGTCGGTGGTTGCCAGGCAACAAGTTGGCTTTTGTGGATATAAATGAGAAGTTATTGTTATAAAATAAAAATGATGCAATGCTATTATAAGCCATTACAGGTGCACAAATGCTAAAAACACGTCTTTTAACCCATTGATGTGTGGTTGCCAGGCAACTTGATGATGCCATAGTCTCTATTGGAGATAAGACTCTATTGCACCTGTGTGCCAAGTTTGGGGATCAACTCACGGTTATGTAGAAGAAGAAAGAACCACACACAAACATGCTTATTGTGTCGCTTATTGCTTATGCTTCAGAGGTATGTATATGAAATTTTGGTGGCAATCCCAGTAGACATGTCAAGAAGAAGCAACAATTGGATCAGGTATGGAGAGTAAAGTCCAAAGTGGGACATTTATATTAGATAGATAGACAAAATTACTCATGCGTCTTGGCAGTCTACTCTAATTAATCACAGGTTTTCATAAACCATTGAGCTAAAACCAAAGCTCATCTGTCTGTGGGCTTATTGAGGGCTTGGTCTGTGGGGAAGTAGAGTGCTGGCGGATTACAGTTGGCTTTTGGTGGATCACATCCACTACTGCAGTCATGCATATCCTATCAACGGCTAAGCTCATGAGTGTGGAGCGAGTCAATTCTAAGGCCCAAATCCCAATCCGATGGTGTGAGAGGAGAGACAGTGTGACCCTTTGGTGACACAGCGGTCATGCAGTAAGCCACCTCAACTGGCGGACTGTCAAATGTCCTGGCATCAGCGGACGATGATGAAGGGAGTCTCATGTGACTCTTGGGAAGGCTATCCAAAATTGTATTCTAAATGTAATAATTAACAAAACAAGTTTA